>PVLC010000586.1:169039-180205 GCA_004027655.1 Graphiurus murinus
GGGGAGGGGAGAGGAGGGGAAGGGAGGTCTACCAAGAAGACCTCTACTGCGTGCAGAAATCTAAGCAAGCTGGGATGCAAGGCCTGGCTAAATGAGCCCAGGTACATAAAGAGCCCTTGCTGCTACCATCTTCTTTCCACATACAGTCTGGTTATAAACCTGGGCTCTAGTGTACCTTGAGAGCAGAGAAGACGATAGAGGAAACCGTGAATAAGTACTATGATGTAGTGGTTGGCCTCCTACTTCTTCGGGTACCAGCTCCAGGATTACCTTAACAGTCAATCCCAAAGACTCCGATCAATCTGGAGTTCTAAAGCTGCAAACCTCCAGGAAGCCTTGTCTAACCCCAAACTGCCTTCCCTGCCCTCTAACTCAGCCCTGTGCTCATTCGCAGCAATGCCTACTACACAACAGTCCGGTGCAGGCCTACCCCCAGTGGTAGGCACGGGTGAGCTCCTGGAGGCAAGAAAAGGGCATCACTTGGCAGCACAGTCTCAGCGTTTATCACAGGCGAGACAGCCTGATGGATGAACAGCTACGGAGCCAGTGCCCTCACTAAGACCCTGCCATCCTGAGGCCCACCTTGGCCACAGTCCTCCTTTCTCAGCTACTCTTTTTCACGCCAAGCTTAAACAAGTCATTTCAACATGCATTTTTCATGAAGAGCATCTTTAACTAGAGAGACATGAGGGGAGAAGTGCACAGGGCATGTTCTGCTGCCTGCCTGCGGGGGCGGCGAGGCGAGAGCAAGTGGGGTCAGGAGGTGGTGCTCCTGTGCCTGCATGTGTGTGCATGACCCTTGGAGCAATTTGCCTCTGCCCAGCAACAGTAATACTCCCCAACCACCCAGCACCTCTTTACTGGAAATGCTCTCAACCAAAAAACGAGACGGGGAGGAAGTAGGGAAGCAAACAGCAAATGGCACCAGCAGCCACGGGCTGCTCAACGGCAAAAAGCAGGCCGTCCATATCCTTCTCTCATACGCACTGGACTCATTCCAGCTCAAGTCAGGACCTCACCTTCCCACTCCCAAACACAAATTGGATTTTTCCTAGGGGGGAAAAAATGGATTTTCAAGCCGGGCATGGTGGCGCACACTTGTAATCTTAGTACTTGGGAGGCTGAGACCAGAGGATTGAGTGGCCAGCCTCAGCTACTTAGTGAGGTCCTCCGCAACTTAATGAGACCCTGTTTGAAAATAAAGAATAAAAAATAGGGCTGGGGGTGTAGCTCGGAGGTAGAATGTCCCTGGGTTCAATCCCCAGTACCAACCAAAAAAAAGGATTTTCAATTTTTTAAGGAAAAGCTCTTTCTTGGAATTTCCCTCAATAGATCCTATAGATCCTTGGGGGCGGGGGGCGGGCCCCAAGACTCTTTCAGGACATTCATAACCAACAGAACTTCTTTATAATATACTAAGACATCGTCTATCCTTTGCAGTGTGTTGGTATTTACGCTGATGGTGCAAATGCAATCAAGGCAGTGACAGCAAACTGTACTAATCATTATTCTCCGCAGGGCCACAAACTAACATTAAGGAAGAAAAAAGCCAGCTCGTTTAAGAATGTCCTTGACAGAACAGTAGAAACTGACCCTCAGCTTCCTTGGAGGCAAAGGGAAGCACACAGGCGCACCTCTGCACTTGGCAGCCTGCTGAAGGAGAGCGCTGGGCAGCTCTGGGCGGGGGGAGGGCACCGGAACACTCCTCTACCTCTGAAAACCTAAGCCTTAAAGGCTGTTTCCATACGCTGGTGGTGAGATGAACCACTTTTTTTTTTAATATTTTACATGAAATGTGGGAAATTAACATAACTCGAGGAAGATTATTTTCAAAATAATGTATAATGATATAAAATTGTGCCTGGTTAAAAGAACTACTCAGAATACAAGCTATTGTCCAGTGTATAAAACTTTAACTGGTGTAGCTTCAGCTCACAGACTCCAACTGACATTTAAGAAACTATCACTTGTTAGGTTTTGGTGTGTTACCTAAGAAGATATTAATATTAAATATTAGCAAAAATCTTAAACAATGCCCTTCCTCTCTTCTTTAGGTTTTGGAGGGTTTTTTTGTTTCATTTTGGTTTTTGGTGCTACTGAGGATCAAACCCAAGGGCATTCTACCTCTGAGCTACATCCCCAGCTCTTTTGTGAGGTGTTTTTTTTTTCCCTCCTCCAGTACTGAGGATTAAATCCAGGGGCATTCTACCTCCTAACTACACGCCCAGCCCTATTTTTTATTCTTCATCATGAAATAGGGTCTCACTAAGTTGCACAGGCCTTTCACTAAGTAGCTGAGGTTGGCCGCAAACCTGCGATCCTGTCTCAGCCTCCCAAGTACTGGGATTACAAGCATGTACCACCACGCCTGGCTTCCCAGCTCTATTTTTATTTTGAAACAGGGTCTCTCTAGGTTGCTGAGGGCCTTGCTAAACTGCTGTGGCTGGCCTCGAACCTGTGATCCCTTTATTTCGGCCTACCAGTACTGGGATCACAGGTGTGCACTATCATGCCAGCTCATCTCTCCAGATGGCATGATGTTTTGTTGGAAAATACTTTTTATTTTCAAAATATGTTACTTATGTTAGTATAATGGTTTAATGTTGTTATTTTAGACAAATTAGTATTTTTTAATTCCTAATTTTAATTTCTAGTGTGAATAAGCAATAAAATCCTCACAAGCAAAATTCAAGAGCATAAGGATTCTGAAACTAAAATATTTGAAAACTGCTCCTTTAAACAAATAGATGAGCAGTTTCCTGTAGCTATTAATCTCATATACTGGGTATGATCTGAGGGAATGCCCAACTGTCTCAATACGGGAAAGCAAGTGTTCTCGATTAGACTCATGCCTTGTTTTATTACCTAGAAGAATCTTTGCACCTCCACGTGTCAAAACAAAATTGTTCAAAATGTACTCCTATCAAGGCTTACAATGCCATCTTTGGTGCACAGTTCTAAAGGTGAGTGACTCAGTACTAACACGTCTACACAGCAAGTCCACTTGCTTGGTCACCTGGGTCTACTTTCTACAAACCCATTTTACTGAACGCATTAGTTGGCTACTCTACTCCACAACACATAGAAGAATTAGTAAAGATTATCCACAAAAACGGACAGTGGGTGGGTAAAACCGCTCTGAAAACTTTCCACAGCTGAAAATTGTCTTTGCCATGCTCTACAGCAATCCTTCTAGGTCTTTGATGCACAGAAAAATTGCCTAATGAGCTTCCTCAAAACACATGCAAGGGGGGCCACACTAGCAGCTTAGACAACTTTGTTCAGAAAACATTTGGGTGATTCTGATGTGCAGAACCAGAATTAAATATCAAGAACCAATACTGAAGTCATCATTGACCACTCTCTTTGATCTTCAAACTAGAATAAATGGATCACTGGAGCAATCTAAAGAGTTACTTTCCGCCGGGCGTGGTGGCACACACTTGTAATCCCAGCATTCGGGGAGGCTGAGACCGAAGGATCCGGGTTCGAGGCCAGCCTCAGCTACCTAGTGAGGCACTCTGCAACTTAGTGAGATTCGGTTTCAAAATAAAGAATAAAAAATAGGGCTGGGGGTACAGCTCGGAGGTAGAATGCCCCTGAGTTCAATCCCCAGTACCGAAAAAAAAAAAAAAAAGAGTTAATGTCCAAGGGACAAGAATACTTTAAGGGATCACTTTCAATTTCCTAACAACCACATGAACTCTTCACTAATTCATCAGCTTTCTACTGTTTCTCCTTTTCTACCTTCCTTTTCAAAATCACAATCACAATTACCAAAATGCCTTTTATCCACTCCAAGTCTTATTACAATGCATTGTCCTAGAGTAAAACCTCTGATTTCACCAATCTCTTAAGGAGTTTCGTGGCAGCCAAGCAGAGAGCTGCGCTAAGAAACAGCCAGGAGGGTGGTGCCTCACTTCATCCAAGCAATCAATGTCTGCTTGGAGAGATGACTGCCACTCAGTCAACACATCCGAATTACTCAATTTGAATAGAAAAATCAAATCAATTTTTTTTTTTTTTTTGCAGTACTGGGGATTGAACTCAGGGGCTTTCTACCTCCGAGCTATACCCCCAGCCCTATTTTTTATTCTTTATTTTGAAACCGGGTCTCACTAAGTTGCAGAGGGCCTCACTAGATAGCTGAGGCTGGCCGCGAACCCGGATCCTCTGGTCTCAGCCTCCCAAATGCTGGGATTACAAGCGTGCGCCACCACGCCCAGCTCAAAATTAAAAAAAAAAAAAAAAAAAAAAAAAAAAAAAATTGGAAAATTTTAGTAGGCCAAAGAAAGAAGTTTGAAGACTGCTACTCTATGAAATTATGACTCTGGAATTACACTAATACAGTTCAATATGTTAGCCACTAACCAAATGTGGCTACTGAACATTTAAATTGGTTAAAATTAAATAAAATTTAAAATTCCATTCCTCAGTCTCACTATCCCCATTTCAAGTGATGCCTAATCATAAACAGCTACAGGCTACCATACTGGACACCACAGAGAACATTTCCATCATCCCAATTCCACTGGACAGGCTGCTCTGGAACTTTCATTCAATAAAGGGCTGAATTCTTCCCCAAGGGAAATCCTGGGTTTATCTATAGTCTCACCCAGCCCTACCTCCACCCTGTACTAGGGGTTAAACCCCGAGCCTTTCACTTGCTAAGCAAGCATTCTACCACTGAGCTGTAGCTCCAGCCCTTTTATTTTGAGACAGAGCCTTGCTAAATTAACCAGGCTGGCCTCAAACTTGTGGTCCTCTTGGCTCAGCCTCCCGAGTAACTGGGATTACAATACACCTGGCTCTCTACAATCATTTTTATCGCCCCAATGCCATTTTCATACAGGTGATGAGAACAAATGTTAGGAACTCAACTTTAAAAATAGATGATTATTATCTGGTCTCTAAAAAATGACCAGATGATATTATTATCCGGTCTCCAAAGAACAGGGCTTCTCTCTCCAGCAATGACACAAAATTAGTATTTTAGACTCTTTGAAGTTTTCACAAAACATAAAATTAAACACTTTGCACTATTTCAGGGGCATATTTTCATAATAATTTAGACTCCTGATGGCCTAGAAAATTTGCTAAATTATTTCCTGTTCATTGAGGTCTTATCCATGCCCTCATTAACAGACTAAAAATCTAGGGGATACTATCTAAGATGTACAATGTACCTACCTCAGGCATTTTAAATATTTATATAAAATAAGGGACTATGGCTTCTTTTGGATTAATAACTTTTAAAATATCATTTATACCTTAATACAGGAATCTCCATTTCTTAAAATATGCTGCTTGACAACTGGCTAATACACAGAAAAAACTTATTTCCAAAATAACAAAGTGAGTTTTGTCGACATATCATGTATGGATCATGATATCCAATCACTATCTGGCAGGACCAACACGAGGACCCTATGGTACCATGGCCGCATGGTGAGAGCTGAGAGACAAGAAAACTACAAGTACAAAGCTTATATTGGCTATGCTCACAACAAAGAACTCTCTTTTCTAGTTTTAGTTGTGCTCTACATCTTATTTTCTGGAAATTTAGATAATTTGTCCTATTTTGCCCTATCTGAATGGTCCAATCTGAAGTCACTAGCCACATGTGGTTAAATTCAAATTAAATTAAATTTTCTGTTCCTTAATCTCGCTAACCCCATTTCAAGGACTCAAAAGTCATATGTGCCAACAGTTACTAAACATAGCAAATATAGAACATTTTTGTTATGATTTAAAGTTCACAGGGCTAGGTTTTTTTTTTTTTAATAAAAATTCATTATTAGCATGATAGCAAAGTGCAAGGCAAACTTTCTTTAAAAAATAATTTGAAAAACACTAGATACATTCTGACAAGCTTCAGTACACAGTATATTTAAAAATCATTTTTCTTTTCTTAAACTTTGAGTTCAGTGGATGGATAGGACATCCTGGATTGAAACTACAGTCTGCCGTATGCCCCTGACAAGAAGGGAGCATTTCATGTTCTACACAGACTGCACACAGATCACAGTTCAACAAAGTAATATATAAAAATGTACATGATATTTGGTAAACACCTTGTATCTTATGGACATCAAGTAATAATAGATTCCACTTCCAATCTCATTTTTCTTTATCAATATTTATTTTAAAATACTTAAAATAGCAGGAAGTGGTTGCACACAATTTTAATCCCAGTACTTGAGAGGCTGAGCTAGGACTGCAGTTTCGAGACCAGACTCAGCAATTTAGCAAGGGCCTCAGCAACTTAACGAGACCCTGTTTCAAAATAAAAAATAAAATAAGGCTGGGGGTGTAGCTCAAAGGTAGAATGCCTTTAGGTTCAATTCCCAGTACCAAAAAGTAAAAATAAAAGTTAAAACACTATGAAAATATTTAAAATGTTTAGAAACTATAGTGTGGAAAGTATGATGATAAGTACAAAGCTTATATTGGTATGATGATAAATAAAAGGACTTTTCCCTTTATGGTTTTTTTGTTTTTCTTTTGTTTTTTGGTACTGGGGATTGAACTCAGAAGCATTCTACACACACACACACACACACACACACACACACACACACACACCTGCAGCTACATCCCCAGCCCTATTTTATTCTTTATTTTGAAACAAGGTCTCTCTAAGTTGCGGAGGGCCTAAGTAGCTGAGGCTGGCCGCGAACCTGTGATCCTCCAGTCTCAGTCCCCCAGTACTGGGATTACAAGCCTGCACCTCCACGCCCAGCTCTCCCTTTATGTTTCAATCAGAACAAAAATATAACTGCATTTTATCTTGATGTACAAAACTGGCTTTCAGGCTCAATTCTAACACATCTCTTTTGGATCTAAAATTTTATAACCCTAAATTGTAAACTTTTTAAAATGGCCATGGTGTTATGAGATAGATAAAATTATCTCCAAAAAACTTTACATATCTGGAAAATGTGAATCACCTTGTTGGTGATATCTTTTAATTTAGCTATTACACTAAATCTCAACAGTTCTCTTTTTGTTTTTCACTTGTCTCACTTTAAAGCATATGAAGTTACTTTTTAAGAAAAAGATCAGGATAAAGAAGCATTAAAAAGTCTTGAAACGGTTAGCACCACTTCACAGGAGCCCATCCCCTAAACAAAAGCAGACTATTGACCTGGGACTTGGGAGAGCATGCTGGAAGGTGCTAGGAACAAAGGGGTTTAGTGGATCTCTGGACTGAGGACAGCAGCACCTTAAATTTATAGTTAGAGCCAGGCCTGGTGGCACATCCTTGTAATCCTAGTACTTGGGAGGCGGAGACAGGAAGATTACAGACTTGAGGGCAGTCTCAGCAAATAGTGAGACTCTCTTCAACCTTGTTTCTAAATAAAAATAAAATAGGGCTAGGGGTGTAGCTCAGAGGTGGAATACCCCTGGGTTCAATCCCTAGCGCCACAAAATTAATTAATTTACTTATTTATTTTCTTTAACAAGGATGCAGTAGTATTGAGTTATATATACACCTAAATATTGACCCAACTAGATCGGAGGACTAACCTCTCGAGTGCCGGAAGGAATCCAGCAAACTTCCCTAACAATATGAAATAGCGTGTCCACCTAACCTACCACTTGAAGTTTCAAAGAACTAAGTGGTGGTGTTCACCCTGACTGAAATTGAAAATTAAACGCTGAGAAACCAGCTGGCATTTTATATTCAATACTTGTCCTAGAGATTTAACTGAAAAGAAATAGAGTAATGTGACAGTAATCTTTACTTTTCCCCCAAATAAAACACCATGAATTTTGGTTTGCTGTTAAAGAATCTGATCTATTGATTTTTAAGGCATTGATACATAATGCTCTATTTTACAAAACAAGGGAAAGCCTTTCTACTTTAAAGTGAAAGAGTAGAAAGTGAAAATGGAAAGCATTCCAAGAGCTCATTTCGACAACCACTGTAGCAGCAATTATAATAAAAGTATTTAACATTTATTGGGCACTTATCACATGCCACTCGCTGTGCTAAAAACTTTACAGCCATTATCTCATTTAATTCTCATAATAATCCTGTGCAATTGGTACAATTATTATCCTCAGGAAACTAAGGTTTAGGGACGTTAAATAAGTCTTCAAAATGACTTAACAAAACACTGAAGAATCATGCAAATGGAGCTCTCCGTGGGCATAAAGGCCAAGTCGGGCTCCTCCGGGGGAGGGGCAGAGTCCTGGTGGCACCACCCCGTGTGTGGCCGCTACACAGAGGAGCAGGGGTGTGCGGTGACACAGGAAACACTAAATGAAATACCTCAACTGGTACCTGTTCCCACTTATTCTCAGAAATAAATTTATACCTAACTAGCCAGATATACCACTCTAGCACTTCACATGGTTCAAGATCTCAATATGGAAAGCTTACTAAACCTGATTATTTGACTCACTTTATGAATAAAATTAAACCTTTTTTTGTAATTTTCTTCACCTATCTTAGACACCTAATTTATATACCAATATTGGTTTGTTGTTGTTGTTCTTACTTTCCTGCAAAAACTAAACCTATATGCTTTAAGCTCAGCTAATAAGCACAGATCTTTTCCAAAATTAGACTCTGAAGTATTTCCTTCCTTGAGCTATGTCTGCTACCATCATTTCCAAGTAAGAGGGACACCCTGTTTAACCAGAGGTCATGTCAGGTAAAACACTGTGTACAGGAGATGCCATACTACCTTATCCCAATGTGACGGTGACTGTTCTTTCTAATGTGTTCCATTGCTCAGATGAATATATTTAATGTGAAAGAGGCAAAATTTTTGGAGGAATAGCTGATGTAAATAAAATAATACTTGGTGCATCACTAAATCATCAAACATTTTCCCTAAGAAATCTGACTTATCTCCTTTAATCAAGGTATTTCCATAGTGCAGTCCAAAAGCACTCCTTCATGGAAATGTCTGTGGAGTAGGAAAACAATCACAAATGGAACTAGCTTAGTAATGGGCCAATTTAAAGCAAAGTCAGCATATTCGTTTTATTTATTGCCCCAGTTCCATCTCTCCGTGTGGTCACTTACAAATTATCTATAGATTTACAGCTAGAACTACAGAGGACGGAGAGTAACATTAAGATGTCAAAGCTAAAGTAAATTCCCAATGTCTATTTCTTTAATACCTCCAAAGTGGTATTAAAGTTTAATATCTCTTCACACTGACTGACATTTAGCAGTGTTTTTAAAATTAACAATGAAAACAAACAAACCGTAACTTTGAATAACCACAATTTTATGACTTTTAAGTTAAAGAGAATGTTCAAGCCAAGAGTTTATCAAGAAACATGATCTTAAAACAAACTTAAAAGGTTAAGAAAAAAGGATGCTGTAAAATTCCCTGCCTATCCTCTAGAACAGAAATACACCCTGCAACCTCCTAATCCCCTACACACTCACAGCCATTGGCAAAAGGCCAAAAGACTTCACAGGTTACCAAATGGCGAGGGTGGGGTTCCTGCTCGTGCTGCAAGTCCACTGGCTGCCTAGAAGAAGGGCGGGGGGCATCCAGTTAGAACACCTGCCATTCAGAAACCCTCAGCAAGATTTCCTAACACTCCTACTAGCACCTTCTAGATAGTCTCTCACTCTTCATGCCCTCAGTCAAAACAAAATAAAAAGCTCTTGGGATTAATAACTTTTTTTTTCCAGTACTGGGGATTGAACCCAGGGGCATTCTACTTCCAAGCTATACCCCCAGCCCTATTTTATTCTTTATTTTGAAACAGGGTCTCCTAAGTTGTGGAGGGCCTCACTAAGTAGCTGAGGTTGGCCAGGAACCTGTGATCCTCCTGTCTCGGCCTCCCCCAAGAACTGGGATTACAAGCATGCACCACCACACCCAGTATATTAATAACTCTTGCTCAAACACTAACACAATTGCTTTTCTTTCACATAAATAAGTCTTGGGACTCTCCTGAAACGTATGGTAGAATTGTTTAGAATTAAACACAAAAGTGGTGGAGAACTCACTCTAAAACAGAAATATTATGCTCATCATTACGAGTATGAATAAAACCCATTTCCTTCAAATAACTGCCTGGGTGATGACTTTGATTCAAACATTAAAACAAGAGATGAGGGCTCACCTCATGGCCTCACCTGGCCTTCACTCTCACTGACCTGGAAACTGCCACAAAAAAAGCAAGCAGGATAATGAGGGCTTCAAAGATCAAGTCGATTTCTTAAAATGGTGCCAACTTCCTTTAAATTCACCACCACCACCATTCCTAATGCCACGGTGTAATCCTAGAAGGTTCGTGTGTGTGTGTGTGTGTGTGTGTGTGTGTGTGTGTGTATTTTTAAACACTAAGAAATTCAAAACAAAACTTCACTTATAATGTGATAATGCACTGTCACCTACCAGAGTTTTGCAAGACAAAGCACAAGTTGCTACTGGCTTCCTGATGAAAGAACTTAAATGAGGACGTCTCTGTGGTGACTGAGAGCTTGTGTATAGATATACAGCTCTAACTACAGAGAACAGAGAACATCAGGGACTAAAGTAAAGCTTCCAGGTTACTTCTAGCAATGCTTTTTCCCCTAACTGTCCAAAAGCCACTTCCTAATTCCTCCCCAGCCAACTGTTGAGTACAGGAGACTGCCTTTCTGAACGACTGACAAAATGAAGAGAAAAACGGGGAGGATGTATAATGGTAAAAATAAAGACATTTTCCTTACCCATGGAGAAAAAATTTCATTTAAAAAAAAAAACAAAAAACAAAACAAGCGATGCTATTAGAGAAAGAGAAGCTAAGAGAGATTATGAGGGCTGGGTCGGCTGGTGGGAGAGGGAGAGTGAACAACTAGAAGTATCCACACTTGGAACTAAACTCTTGAAAATGGCTGTAAACTATCTTTCAGAAAAACATGTTACTTTTTCCTACAGAAAGACGCCATTTAAGCCGGTCCTGGTGGCACACACTTGTTATCCCAGTACTTGGGAGGCTGAGACCAGAGGATCCGGGTTCATGGCCAGCCTCAGCTACTTAGTGAGGCACTCCGTAACTTAGTGAAACCCTTTTTCAATATGAAGAATAAAAAATAGGACTTGGGGGTATAGAATTCGGATGTAGAAAGTCGGGCATGGTGGCACACGCTTTTAATCCTAGCATTTGGGAGGCTGAGGCCGGAGGATCCGGGTTCACGGCCAG
>PVLC010000586.1:180305-197273 GCA_004027655.1 Graphiurus murinus
AAAAAAAAAAAAAAAAAAAAAAAGAAAAGAAAAAGACACACTTAGACAGACTTCCTGCAAATCAAAACAAATGAAATCTCATATTAATAATCTATCTTTTGCTGGGCATGGTGGCACACAACTATAATCTCAGTACTCTGGAGGCTGAGACAGGCGTATAATAGGTTCAGGGATAGCCTCGGCAAGAAGTAAAAGTAGTTGTGACTCTCATCAACCTAGCGACACCCTGTTTCAAAATAAAAATAAAATTGGGCTGGTAGTGTAGCTCAGAGGTAGAATGCCCCTGGGTATTCAATCCCCATTGCCACAACAACGGCAACAACAACAAAATCTATCTTTTCATAAACTGATACTGATACTACACACACACACACACACACACACACACACACACGCACATGCACACACATGCACTCGCACTCCAATGCTGCATCTGCTGACGATAACCAGACAATGCTACTCCCCAACCTTACTGAGGATGGATAACTCCTATCTTGGAAGATGATTGCCATAATGACTTGTAATTTATAACATTTATTTTTCATAAATATATCTATAGTAACTTGTTTTAAAAAATTATTTGAAGTAAGTGGTATGGAAAACAAGTCTAGCACCATACTGTCTGGTTCTTGTTTTTTGTTTTGGCAGTACTGGGGATTTAACCCAGGGGCATTCTACCTCTGAGCTACACCCCCAGACCTACTTTTTATTCTTTATTTTAAAATAGGGTCTCACTAAGTTGCGGAGGGCCTCACTAAGTAGCTGAAACTGGCCGCAAATCCGGATCCTCCTGTCTCAGCCTTCCAAGTACTGGGATTACAAGCGTGCGCCATCACGCCCGGCTACCATGCTGTTTAATGTGGCAGCTATTAGCCATGCATGGCTACTGAGCGCCTGAAATGTTTGTCCACTATGTAAAATACACCCCCGCTTTCAAATAGTTATGTAAAATTTCTGTGATTTTTTTTTTTTTTTTTTTTTTTTTTTTGCGGTACTGGGGATTGAACTCAGGGGCATTCTACCTCCGAGCTACACCCCCAGCCCTATTTTTTATTCTTTATTTTGAAACCGGGTCTCACTAAGTTGCGGAGTGCCTCATAGATAGCCAAAATTTTATACTTATAGAACATATTTCCCAGTCTACTTTAGTCGAAGTCTTTGCCCCCCCCCCCCCCAGCTTCCAGCCATGCCGCCAATCTCAATCCTTAACATAGTGCTTGGCATATAACAGGCAATAAATAAATACTTTTTAAATGTATTTGAATGAGGGTACTGAAGATACAAGATGAGCACATGGTATCTAAAAGTGGCTTAATAGTTAAGAAAATCAATTGGCTCCTGAGACAGACACCTAGCAGAAGTCAATATTCCGCTTTGAAAGAAAACTAGATTCTTATTACCTACATTTTTGATAGCTCCAGAAAACAACACCCATTTTCAAAGTAAAAGCCATCTAAGAAACAAAGCGCATTCATGCTTTCAGACCATGGAGCACAAGTACTGGTGGACCAGAATGTTTCTCTCTGCTTTAACTCTACCCTTGGTGCTTTCTTTGTTAGCCCATATTCTAATGCCCGAGATAAACCAGCTATGCTGAGAGGAAAATGCAGGGAGGTTACTCATTAAGCTGTAGTATACACACACCGAGGTATCAGAAGAAACAGTGGCATCCTCCTGAAAAACAGTAGGCTGCTGAGAGCGACCAATGGAGCGGCAAACAGCAGTAAAGGCCTGCAGCTTGCTTTAGCACAGGCTCAGGAAGAAGAGGCAGGGCCACAGCCCATGGGCAGCAGCGTCCTCCTCTGCCTTCTGTAAGCACGGGAAAGGCAACCTGCTTCAATGGGGCTAGCTGGGTGCCTATATTTTATAGGGGGTACACGTGGGAAAGCTCCTGAGTGCCACTCAAGTAAAAAGTTGGTTTTTCTCTAGAGATACTTTATTTTCCCATCTTCCTCAGATCTCTTGAGTTTGAACATATAAAAAATGTCAAAGGTAGTACTGATTGACCTATCCCTCTGGTTTTAAAGAGGCACTTTTTTTTTTTTCACCTATTTCTGATCAAACCTTGCATACAAGATGTTTACGGTACATGGCCACCTTTCTGCATAGATTTACTTCAGAGTTGCCAATTACTCTCCCATGTCTGGACTCTGTATTCACTGGGTAAATGCAGAATTTCAGTAGAGCACTGACTCAACTTTAGATTTACCATGAAATGGTTTCCCCAGAAAGGTTTTTTAAAAAAAAAAAATGGTCTTACAATGTCATAGAGTAACAGAGAAATGAAAAAATTATACCACTGATTCTTCTAAGTTCTCTCCTTCTCTCTCATCTCATATGGAAAAATGCCAAGGGGAAATTACCTTGATTTTAGTGGTCCTTCTAGCTTTTTTTGTACTTCTGTTGTACTTCATGATGACTGTTATTTCAGGACCAAACTAAGGAAAAGAGCATAAATATATCCAAAATGTGCTTATTCTAAGAACACAGTGTTGCAGACCCTAAAAATTCCACTAGAACTTTCCATCTGAGAGAGTAACCCATGAACTGGGACACCTATGTAGACTGTGCAGTACAAGCTACTTAAAAACTTAAGGAGCGGCCTGTGACATGCGGGATCATGTGCTGATTCCATCTTTCTTGGGCAGTTTTTCAAATGAACAAGATGCCATCCATGCTTTCCTTCTAGGTTCTCATCCATGTCCCCTGCGCTTGGATAAATGTTCCATTCCTGTTCCCATACCATCTCCGCTCTCTTCACAAGCCCGGGTGCTAGAGAACACCCATGATGCTGTTTCCACGCTGAAAACCTCCCAGGACACCCAGGGCCACTGGCACGACCGTGAGCTTCCTCTCTCCTGTGCCCTGGTGTCACATTCCAGTATGCAGGGACATGCGAAGCCCACGGGGCCTCTCATCTATGCGTGTGCTGCTTCCTAAGTCTTAAACTCTTTCCCTCCCGCCACCTTGCTCATTTATCTCACTTGCCCCCAGGAAGCCCTCCCAGAAGACAGCCTCATGCACACTAAGATTGGGTCTTTCAGCGCTAGTCTCTACAGCGCAAGGCTGTTCTCTCTTCCAAGGAGGGGCACACTGCGCCTCGGTACTTGATAAGTGTGCCCTGAAACCCATGAAGTCAACTGTGACAGTGTTAGACATTGAAATATGTGAGATTGCTTTTTAAACTCTGAAACAGGCAATTTTTAACTCTTGCCGGATAACAATGTGCTTTGGAGTCCTTGCCATGTATGTAAAAAACATCTCACTAAGCTTCTAGCCAGGAAGGTAGGTGAACCTTCATTTTAGAGATAATGAAATCAAGGCCGTGAGGCTAAGCTAAGGAACCTGGAAATCTGCTAGTGGTACTCCTATCAAAAGCTCAGACTCGAAAGCCTGTACTTTTCCCTTCATGACAATCATTCTAAAAGCATGGACAGGGAACCCTGGAGGATCTGTAATATCAGAACAGACCTGTACATGATACTGAGAAGTCATCTGCCTTCTCACTCTCAGTCTCTTCAAATGGGAAGGCGACTTTTACAGAGGCCCACACCTTGCACGAGCAGAATGCTTGCTTATCTTTGGGGGGTGATGACCCCAGGGTCTCACAAGTGCTGAGCATGTGCTCCGCCACTGAACTGCCCCAGCTCTTGGTGTCAGATTTTTAAGTCATTAAAACAAGCCAATATTCTGAACTTTCCTCAGTTTAAACTCAGACAGCATACAATACATTTAACCCAAATAAACACATGTTCTTTGGAATCCCCCAATCTGTGTGTGGGAGGGAGGGGGGTGTCATGAAGACTGAACTCAAGAGCATTCTCTCTAAGCCACACCCCCAGCCCTATTTTGTTTTTTATTTAGAAAAAAGGGCTCACCAAATTGCTGAGGTTGGCTGCAAACCAACCAACCTCCAGTCTCAGCCTCCCAAGTACTGGGATTACAAGCATGTGCCACCACACCCAGCTTCCCCAATCATTTTTAAGAATGCAAAGGTGTATAATAAAAAAAGTATGAGAAACATTGTTCTAATCAGCTAAAAAATATGCTGAGTTCTCCCTTACCCTCAAAAAAAATCTTACCAAATAATCAAAAGTCTAGTGCTTCCATTAAGAAACATGTTCATAGACCAAAATGTACAATCTTATATGTTTTGATTCAATTCATTTTTGTTCTGATATTTTGCTTCATTAATTAAATATAAATTGAACCTTAGTTCTAACGATATTTAAATGTTTTATAATTCAGAAAACATCCATTCAGAATCCATGAAACACTTAAAGAGCATAACTTGTTTTTAAAAAGTGGAAAAACAAGTTAACAAATATATATAAATGTGATCATTCAACAAATTATATGCTTATTTCAACATAAGCTAGTTGCTTCCCTGCTAACCCTAACGTTTCTTTAAAAACTTGTTTTTAGCCCGGCATGGTGACACACACTTGTAATCTCAGTACTTGGGAGGCTCAGACAGGAAGATCATGGGTTCACAGCCTGCCTTGGGGTACTTAATGAGGCCCTCTGCAACTTAGTGAAACCCTGTTTCAAAATAAAGAATAAAAAATAGGGCTCAGGGTGTAGCTCCGGAGGTAGAATGCCCCTGGGTTCAATCTCCAGTACCAAAAAAAAAAAAAATTGTTTTTAAAATGTGGAAAAACGGGCCAGGTGTGGTGGTGCATGCTTGTAATCACAATACTTGGGAGGCTGAGACCAGAGGATCCAGGTTAGTGGCCAGCCTCAGCTACTTTATGAGGCCCTCTGCAACTTAGTGTGACGCTGTTTGAAAATAAAAAATAGAACTGGTGGCGTAGCTCGGAGATAGAATGTCCTGGGTTCAATCCCCAGTACCGCCAAAAAAAGTGGAAAGACAAGTCAACATACCTATATAAATTGTGATTAAATTTATATAGCAAATTATATGCTTATTTCCGCTTACTTCCCTGCTACCCAACCCAATTTTGAATCACCACTCTTACATGAAATACAAAATAAATTTAGTAGTCCTAAACACAATTAGATATTATTTGCTAGGGTTGGAAAGAGAGAGAGAGGTTGAGATTGATTGATCGATTGATTGATTGATTGATTGAGGATTGTGTGATAGCATTTGGAATCACCCATATCATTATCTTCCTTGCACCTGGCAACACAGGCTAAAGGAGAAATGGTTGCACAAATCAATCTCGTATTTTATAACTAAGGCTGTACTTCATAATATTTAGCTGTTTCTTCAAAATGAAATTAACTTTATACTGTATGTAGATATATAATGACAATGCTAAAGCAAGGTTTGCGTTTCAGGAGATGAGAAACTAAAACCTAGAGAATCAACATATATGTCGTGGACATTACTTAAGGCACTTAGTATTTATACCCACATAATCTCAACTCGCTTTTGAGATGGGGTACTGTTTCTCCAGTTTTACTGATAACCTGAGGTCGAGAGAGGGTGAATCACCTGCCCAAGATCAACAACTAAGTGGCAGGGCAGGGTTTCAAATTCCTGTCTGACTCTATGCTCTTCCCAAGACTTTACATATTACTTTCAGAACTGAATGTTTCAAAATCTGAAGAGGATAAAAAGATAAGCACAAATAAGAAACCAACCCCCAAACCAAAACAGAGAACGTAACTGAACTTGTAAGGGAAGTACCTCAAACGTCCTCCTCGTCTGAGTTTGTCTCTACAGCCGCGCTGGGGGGACTCAGGCCTCCAGCCTCCGGACTCCAGCGCTCAGGCGCAAACGTCCTCCAAAATGCACGCGGAGGCATTCGGCCTCAAACCCGGGGAGGCTGGGGGGAGCCAATGCCCATCCGTGGACCCCACTATAATCCACACGGGGCACCCCCAGACCGCCAGCCCAGCAACTATGAGAAACCACTACTCTAGAAAGAGTCCTTCTGCAGAGAGAAGTCCACTGGTTCCGACCTGGCGCCGCCTGGGCCGCCGGCCTGGGGAACAGCGCCCCGGCCGTCCTAGGGGCGTGGGCACCGGGTGGGCAGGGAGGACCCCGAGGTTGGCCGGACCTCAGCCCTGCGCCGCCGCGCTCCTGCGCCTGCGCAGACGCTGTCTCCCGCCCCTTCCTGCCCCCACCCCACCCCGTGCCTGGAGAACAGGTCCCAGAATCCCTTTCGCAAGAGGACCATAAGTGCCTTCCACCCTGGTGTCGCTGCTCAGCAGCGGGGCCCCACGCGTCCTACCAACTTCCAACCTCTCCTGAGAATCTAGGAGGGTGGCTTTCTCAAAGCCCTCCTGGTCTCGAGGCCAGGAGCCAGCAGCCCAGCCTGAATTCCACTCAGATGCTTGAATGGCTTTGTTTCTTGACCAAACCCTTTTATTTCCACATGGCTTCAACCCCTTCTGCATCCACTACCTGATGCCTGATCCAAAGTGTCCTTGAGAAACTGGACAACTGGTTCCACACTTCATCCGTGGCTTCCCCATCTGGCCTGTGAACTGTCTCCTCGCCATCCTTGGCTCCCCATTAAGTGCAAATTCCTTAAAACTTCAGAATATAGAACGGAACAGACTGGTATTCCCTGCAGCAACCTCGCCTTTGCATACCCTGACTGAGCAGACGCTAAACCACCTGAAATGCCTTCCAAGGATCACTTTGCCTGGTAGCCCCCAACCAAATGCCAAGCACCCTCACCACTAGTATTTTCTTTCTCTTTCTCTCGCTTATCCCATAACCATTAATGGTTTACTCTGTTTTATCATTTCACATATGGGTTATGTTTTCCCCGGAACTGGTTTTAAGTTCATCAGGAACAAGCACTATAGTCAAGCATGGGGGTGCACGCCTGTAATCCAGTGCTTGAAAGGCTGAGACAGGAGGATCATAGATTCAAAGACAACCTCAGCAACTTAGCAAGGCTCAACAATTTAACAAGAACCTGTTTCCAAATAAAAAATAATTAGGACTGGGGGCATACTGGGTTCAATCCCCAACAACACACACACACACACACACACACACGAACAGCATTATGCCTTATACCTCTAAAAAAATCACCTACTGTGTCATCCAAAAGCCGAATTGCAATCCTAGTGGATGATCAATATATAAGCTTTTGAATAGCACTCAGACTCATCAGTATACATAGATATGTTTTTCATAGATCAAGGGCATAAGAGTGTGTGTGTGTGTGTGTGTGTGTGTGTGTGTGTGTTGCTGTGGACTGAACTCAAGGGGATTCTACCTCCAAGCTATACCCCCAGCCGAGATTTTTTATTTGGAAACAAGTTCTCACTAACTTGCTGACAGCCTCACTAACTTGCTGAGGCTGTCCTCGAACCTGTGATCCTCCTATCTCAGTCTCCCATGTACTGAGATTACAGGTTTGCACCACCACACCTAGCTAAATACCAAATTTTATAATGAAAAGATGTGTTTGTTAATACTAAAGCTTAAAATTTAAATCTGTTCTCTTATGAACTCTGGAGGACAACAAAATCTCAGCTTACAAAAAAAAAAAGACCCCTACTTCAGTGCTGAGTACTGAAATCTCTTTGAGACCAAATTCTATGGATTATCATTTATTGTGGTTTTCTACCATTTGCAATTTAAATTTATACCAACACTCAACAGTTGGTAAAATAAATATTACAGAAATGCATATTTTGCAGCTTCCCAAAGAAAAAAGATCATATAAAAAGGAAAGAAAAGGGAGATTACCACAAATACATGAAATCTTCCTGGAAACCAAGTTTTAGTGTATTTTTAAAATAGGGAAATAGGGACAAAAAAAAAAAAAAAAAAAAGAACAGAGAAAGGAATAAGAACATTTGTCCTAGCCAGGCGTGGTGGCGCATGCTTGTAATCCCAGTACTTGGGAGGCTGAGATCAGAGAATCCAAGATTGTTGCCATCCTCTGCGACTCTCTGAGGCTCTCCACAACTTAGTGAGACCCTGTTTCAAAATAAAGAATAAAAAATAGAAGTGGGGGTATAACCCAGAGATAGAATGCCCCTGGGCTCCATCACCAGTACTGCGCAAAAAAAAAAAAAAGAACATTTGTCTTGCTGGGCATGGTGGAAGGCTGAGGCAGGAGGATCGCAGGTTCGAAGCCAGCCTCAAGTACTTAGTGAGACCCTGTTTCAAAGTAAAGAATAAAAAATAGGGCTGGGGGTGTGGCTTGGAGGTAGAACGCTCCTAGGTTCAATCCCCAATGCCGCAAAAAAACAAACAAACAACAACAACAACAAAAAAGAACATTTGTCTTCTGAGTGTCCTGGGTCCACTGTCCAGCTCCCTGCTTAGCAGAAATCCAGCTCCTTAAGGAACCAGTCTGTTACCCATACATCTGCGTCTTTAGCACCGAGCACAATTCCTGCCAGAAAGGGTTTCAAGAATTCTTGAATGGATGAATGCATGCATAAGCTAATTACGTGAGTAAATAAAAAGAGCAACAGGGAGAAAAAACGAGTTTCAGAAGCAGCCTACAAGATAAAAAAATTAAGGCATCCCTAATGAAAAGGCTTTTCGTGAAGTTGAAAGGAAAATTCTGTATCACAATGCACACAGGCTCTGTGCCCCTTACCTGATGCACAGGCACTTTCTGCGGGGTGTTCTGGGGTGATGGGTGGAGCTGTGCCCAAGGCTGGTGATGAGGATGTGGGGGTGAAGACTGGTGGTGCAAGCCTGGGTGGGGCTGCAGCGGAGGACAGGTTGGCAACTGCTGGAAAGACGGCTGCTGACCTGGATGCTGTTGGCCAGGTATCAGGCGTTCCTGGAGGGCTTGTGGATCTGCAAGGCCAACACCAGGGCAACCATTTGGTCTCATGTGCCCGGTCAGCTCCCTCGATGCCGAGGACATGCCCATAAACGGGCGAGACTGCTGCATGTTTCTGGGGCCCATATTCCTCTGTCCGATTCCCATGGCACCGGGGGGCTGGTGAGACGGCTGAGGGTGGGGCATATTTGGATAACTGCCAACTTCCATTGGTATCCCAGCACTTCCGGGCCTGACTTGTGGAGGAGGAGTGCCTGCTGGATTACTCATTGCTTTCATAGGCGACATGGGAGGTGGAGAGGCATAAGTTCCCTGAGGCTGTGAAGGATGCATAGTTTGTGTGTTCATTTGGTTAAGTGAGCCGCTGGGGTGGATGGGCTGCTGGTGCATTAGTCCTTGACCACTGTTTGATGGGAATCCTACAGCATTGGGGTATCTTGGTACGGACTGATTCATTGGAGTATTATTTGTAAGGCCTAAATTTTGATTCATCCCTGTATTGTTAACTAATCCCTGATTTAGGTTACTGTAAGGATATCGAGAATACTGCCCTGAGTTGTTTATAGTAGGAGAGGGGACTGTCTGACTCCGAGAACTAAAGTTAAGGGTCTGTGGCCTAACGGTCCCTTGTTGAGGAGGATTTGGGGAGAATCTGGGGCTGTGGGCAACGGATTCTCCGTGGAGAGCAGTAGGGGGGTGGTGATGGAACTGCTGCACCGAGTGACGCAAGGACGGTGCCATGCTGGGGCTCTGCTGGGGCACGTGGGACAGGTGACCGGCTCCTGAGGTGGCAATGAAAGGATTTCCCTGGCTCAGGCCCTCTTGGCCTTGGGAAAACTGGCTCATCCTCTGCTGCTGCTGGCCATGCTGCTGCATGGAAAAATCCCCCCGTGCCATATAGCTGCCCATCTGCTGCATGTGCTGAGGGTGGGCCTGTGTGGGCGGAGCCGACGGAGCTGGCTGCGGCGGCTGCTGCTGGTAAGGGGCTCGGATCTGGTCTGGTACCTGAACAGCCCGGGGGCCCCACATGGAGCCACTGTCCACAAAAGACTGCCCATGCCTTTCATTCTGCATGCCAGGGTAGACTCCCATCTGACCGCCGCTGCCACCGTGGGGCACCTGGGGAACGGGAGGGGTGTGGTACTGCGAGTGCGGAGACGCCAGTCCATTCCCAGGGGCGTTGCTCATCATTCTGTTGGGCTGATCCATCAGGTGCATCTTCTGCTGTTCGTACTGGTTATAGTGATCGAAGTGGGTCAGCTTGGTTTGACTTTGATTCGTGGAGGGGTGATGAAGGGATGGCTGCAGAGAGGCGAAGCCTTGGTCCATCGGCATCTGCTGACCCATGGGATTCACTGGGTTTTCGGGGTAACCACATTCCCCAAGGCCTTCGAGACCTTCACTGAAGATATTCCCATCCTCGCCAAAAAGACTCATCATTCCTGGATCCGCCATCTTCTTCCAACACACAGTCCTCCAAACTACAGCTTGGGAGCTTCTCTGTGCTTCACTTCACCGAGGTGTTTGTCCTCAAAGCCTATAATCCTTAACTAATCTTCTTCATGTCATTCCATATTTCTTTAATTCTCTTGGACCCTGCAGTGTCAGGCAAAGTCTGGATATAGGTCCTGGAAGGGAGTGGGAGGTGGGAAGGAGGGAAGAAGGAAACAAAGAATTAGGAACAAATGATAAAAAGCTGCCAGTATTTTACGCATTTGAATTTAGTTTCCATCAACAATACTAATCTAGCCCCTCGCTGAGCTGTATTTTATAAATCTAGTTCACTTTAAGAGAAACTCATTAGCTTCTACCAGAAGCATTATTATGATCGGTTACTTAGAAAGCAAGCAAAACACTAACCTTAACCTTAAATTAATCCATTCACTACACTTCCTAGCGTTCCATTCTTGGATGGAACAGAACAAAAGAGCACAACATGAAGCAGTAGCAGCTGCCACAGCAGGCAAGCAGATGTATGACTGGAGCCACGCAGTCCATCTGCTGAACTAAAGCCCTGGAAATGCTCTGGTTACCAAGAGCCCGCCCTTCGCCCATTCCCCTGAGCAGAGTAATCAGATGAGCGGCAGCAGCACCGTGGCCGTGAAAAGCCCAACTTAGTTAAATTGACTAGAGGATTATACAAATACCAAAATCAGTCACTTCAGACAAATTAGATATTTACGACCCACATACAACTAAGGTAACTGCAACAGAAGCATCTGACAAGAAGGCAACCACAATAACGTTGAGAAGCAAGTGTGAGGACGGTAGAATAAATTCATGATTCCATTATGTTTAATGGCAGGAATAGACAAGATTCAGAAAGGCCTTCATTCTCCAAGAGGACCGATTTTACTCCTGGCTCTGGGCCACTACGTCCCACTCTGTGGTGAGGCAAAGGGTCCACGCACCAGCCTCATTACTCACCTGCAGGCAAGCTGGGCTCTGGTGACGGACCAGGACCCCATGTGAGCGCTCGGGCAACTCTGCCTGGAAGGATACTTTGTAGGCCATGACTGTTCTTATTAACAGAAACAGAGACCTCTCCCCAAAACTGACAATTATTTTAAGAGAGTAAGATTAACAAAATACCCTTGTGGACCTCACCACTCCCTTACGCCCTCTTGGGACGAGGCAGGACAGAAGCAGGTGGGCGAGTGGGCAGGCATGTCCATCCGTACGTGTCCTGTGTGCTCAGAGGGCACTACCAACAATCTGCACCTTCTCCAAACTCTTCCTAACAGATTTGGTGTCACCTTAAATAACCAACTTAAAGAATGCTTCAGCAATCAAAAGGGCAAAGTTTTTTTGTTGAGGGCTAATTGAATCAACAACCTAAGAACTAATTCACACAGGAAAAATGCCTGAAATCTTAGACATCTTTGGAATTTAACTCACTGTTTCTCTTTTATAAGCACATTAAGCATTGTGTGATACTGGCCCATTTGAACAACACAGTATCTGGTTGAAAAAGTTCCAAAGTGATGCCGTAAACAGACTCAGTCATAAATTCTACCGGCGCACTTCTAAAGGAGCACGGGAATGGACGGCTGACTGAGTGTACAGAGAACTCACCAGTGGACACATAAAAAGTCCACTTCTGCAGGCCCTATTCTAACATACTCCTAACAAGGGGAGAATTTTGCTTACAGAAAATGTAAACAGCATTCCTGCTCCCTGTCAGGAGTACAGACATAACACCTCAAAGGGTCTCTAGGTCTATAGTTTTCAGGTGACAGCTGTCAAATAAAGTCAAAGGTCTCCTCATTCTTCTGCTAACTGCCATGAATTTTCTGATGTACTTTCTCCAAATACAGAGGTCAGACAGGCAAGGATCAGGTGCACATGAAAGCCATTTCTGCTGAAAACAAGCTACTTTCCTGCACAACTACTTAAAACCCAAACTAAAGAGAAGTAGAAATATTCAGTGCCAAATGCAACAAATATTTACAAATCGAATTTGCTCACAAAAAGCTTAAGCAGTCAGTCTTCATTTATTCAAGGCTCATTCTAACTTTCATGGACGAGACACTGGGATGGACTTGGTAATAGCTTAAAGCAGCCATGCAGACTAACCACTTATCCAAATAATCTTTCGCATTAGCTTAAGAAAGGTAATGTCTACTTAGATGTCCTGGAAGGTCCTGTTATAGGATAACAGCTCCGCCCTCCAGGGCCCATAGGAAGCGCCACTGACTGGACGGGGCTCCTGGCCCTCTGGCGCTCAGCTCCTTGTTGGCCCACGGGGCCAGCGGCAGAGACACAGCCGCTTGGAGAAGCCCTGGAGGAGTTGCTGCTTACAGTTTATCAGCCCACAAGGGGAGGGAGGGACAAAACAGAAGCCCTTTTTGAGAGTACCTGTATCCCACACTTAGCTCTGTTCCTCTTCCTTCCAGGTCCCTCCTCCTTCCCACTAAGAGTCCATCTCCCAGAGGCGTGAGAAATGCCAGCATTAAATGATAACAAGTAAGCACGGCGCCCACTGCATCTATGGCCGTACTCAGCAAGCCCCAGGTACAGAAGCTCAAGTACTGTGGCTTTGGGTCTGTCACTAGTGACCACTCAACACTCGGCAGCCGCCAGTGCCTTCCTGCCTCTTTTCTGACCTCCAGACCCGCTGGCAACTATGCCAGGAATCCATCTGGTAGCTGCAGTTCATATTTCTGATTTGAGCTAATCTAATTAAATTATTTTGGTCTTTTTTATTTGATCATGACCATCTGAATACCCACTTTCCCAAGTCACAGCTGCAACATATAATTTTGTGTTTCTATAAAAGATATTTAAAACTCTTTTTGAAGCTTCTCCTTTCTCTTCATTTTATGTCTGTATTTTCTAAGCCTAGATTAGCATTGTTCAACAGGTCACAAGTGAGGACCATCAGTAATTTTAAATTTTCTAGTAGCCACCTATTAAAAGTCCCCCCCCAAAAAAAAAATTTTAATTACTTCCATTTAACCTCATGTATGAAATGTGAACCATGAACTGAAGAACAGGTGACAAGGTGCATGGGCCTGGGGTGGGGAGGGGCACAAGAAGACAGTTGGACCAAGAAAATCGGCCGTGCTGCAGAGGCGTGCGGCGAAACCAATGACAAGCATTCCAGAGTTGGCGAACACTTTGGAGACCTTCTGATCCAAAGTCCTCTGCGTTTAAGAGACAAGGACCAAATATCTTATACGAAATAAATTTTAGTGGCAATTCTCCAAAGAAAAACAAGGAATGGATGAAATGGCAGCTAGTTTACCAGTGAGGGCAAAATAGTAAAAGCCTTGCCCTTTATTCAGAGATGAGCCACTGAAATGATCGCCCCCACCACAAAATAAAACTTTCCTTTCAAAAAACATTTAATTAACACACGTGCGCGCACCCACACGCACACACACAAATTGGGAATAAATGAAAACTTAGTTTTTCCACAACATAAAAATGAAAAATAAAAGCGTGCGTAGTGGCGCACGCTTATAATCCCAGCATTTGGGAGACTGAGCCTGGAGGATCCGGGTTCTCGGCCAGCCTCAGCCTCTGCAACTTAGTGAGACCCTGTTTCAAAATAAAGAGTAAAAAAATAGGGCTGGGGGCATAGCTCAGAGGTAGAATGCTCCTGAGCTCAATCCCCAGTACTGCAGGTGGGGGGAAGGGGCATTTAATTATGCTACATGTAGCCGGGCGTGGTGGCGCACACTTGTAATCCCAGCATTCAGGAGGCTGAGACGGGAGGATCCGGGTTCGCGGCCGGCCTCAGCTACTTAGTGAGGCACTCCGCAACTTAGTGAGACCCAGTTTCAAAATAAAGAATAAAAAATAGGGCTGGGGGTATAGCTCAGAGGTAGAATGCCCCTGAGTTCAATCCCCAGTACTGCAAAAAAAAAAAAAAAAAATGCTACATGTAACTTTTAGGAAGTAAACTCATACTGGAACCAAGTTGGGGCTATTGGTGAATGTTTTAGGGAATAAGCAGGATTAACAAGAGCCAAACAAGTAAATGGAATGCAGGAGACCAAATGAAATATAAAAATTAATATTCTGAAAAAAATTTCTATACATATTTCTTAACAGGTAAGTCAAAATATATTTTAATTACTCATTATTAGATTTATTATATATTTTGTACATAAATTTATATGTAAATATGTAATATAGTGAATTTCTGACCTCTGAAACTTAAGCAATTCCTAATTACTTTGCTCTTCTCAAAGTACAAGCATTTGTACAACTGAGTTTTAATTTAGTACCACAGTGATGCAAAAGTTACTGTGTCACAAGTGTGGCCTGGAAACCTAGCAAGCAGATAGGTAAATACAAAACACCTTTCGCATACAAAATATTTCCTATAGCTCAACCTCTTTTTCATCTAATCATGTTAAGCATGTCATTCTAAGGAAATTTTTTCATAAATATCCAGCAGGTGCACACACGTGCCCAGTCGTATTTGCCTGCTTCTCACTGAGGGCTACTTTGCTGTTGCCCAGCTTGGTTTTCAACTGGTCTCTTTAAATCTCTCCCCACCTCCACAGCACCTGAGGTAGAGGACAAACTGTGACAAGAGGTCTGCGGGTGGGGATGGAGCACACATCAGAATCCCCAAGGAAGCGTCCAGCAGCTGGAAACACAACGCATCACCGCCCTCGCCACAACCCACCAAGAAGCTTCTCAGTCGTCAAGATGACAAATCGTACCAAGAGAAGGAAAGGAGCCACATGCTGTAAAGGTGGACACACCGAAAATAAAGGTGCACACACTGCTGGGCTTCCGTTCAAACTCCAAGCACTTTCAGGGATATCCGCCTCCCTCAACCCAGCCTACGACAGCCACTTGGGAAAGAAGGAAGTGCAGGGGGTCGGTGTCTGCTGCTGGAGAAGGCATCCAGATAAAGGCAAGGAAGAGCCTCCAAGTTACCAACGTCAGAACCCATCCATCTAAGTCAGTTCCAGATCTGCCTTGGAGACCAAAGGATGCCCTTTCTGAACCCTCTGGCCAAGACCGCCCTTTCTTCCTCAGTCTGTTCTTTGCTTGTTTTTGTGGCAGGGGGATTGAATTTAAGGGCATTCTACCTCTGAGCTATACCCCCAGCCCTTTTTAATTTTTGTTTTGAAACAGGGTGTCGCTGGGTTGCTGACAGCATCACTACACTGCTGAGGCTGTCCTCGAACCTGCGATCCTCCTGTCTCAGCCTCCAAAGTACTGGGATTACAGGCGTGCCCCACCACATCCCACTCAGCATGCGTAAGCAGTGCCACAACACCTGTGACGGTGCTGCCTGAGCCAGCAGCCACTAGCCACATGTGGCCACTTAAATTCATTTAAACTAAATAAAGTTTAAAATTCAGCTTCGTAGTCTCACAAGCCACATTTGAAGTGTTCAACAGCTAAATGTGGTTGGTGACTGCCTTCTAAACAGTGCATATGTGGAACATTTCCATCACTCCAAGAAAATCCATGGACAGCTACTAGACATTTCTTCCTAGAGGTCGTATTTTCAAACAAAGACCATCTGAGTTTGGGGGGGTTTTTTGTTGTTGTTTTTTGTGGTACTGGAGTTTGAACCCAGGGACATTCTACATCTACACTCCTAGCCCTATTTTATTTTTTATTTGGAAACAGGGTCTCGCTAAGTTGCTGAGGTGGGCCTCAAGCCTCCCAAGCACTAAGATTACCAGTATGCACCACCACGCCCAACTGACAAAGACCATATTTAGGTTAGCATTCCTTATGGTGGCTCACAGTATCTCTCTCCACCTCTACGACCTAGCCGAAGGGTGGGAAATAACCCTAGATCCTTCCTATCATCAATCATTTACAAAATCAAAATATTCAACGAGTGCCTACCTACCTTGGGTAAAGCATTTAATCAACACTGGGTATCCAAAATTAAGTAAAACAGACATGGCCCCAACCTCATGCAGTCTACTATTCCAGCAAATGTCCCTCAGATGCTGGGCATGGTGGCGCACCCTTGTAATCTCAGAGACTGAGACGGGAGGATTGCAGGTTCAAGGCCAGCCTCAGCTATTTAGTGAGGCCCTCCACAACTTACTGAGACTCTGCCACTGGGTTCAATCCCCAGTACTGGGGGGCGGGGGATACCCCTCAGATATTCTACATATTCAACTTGTTGTTGAATGCACGACCTGCTAATTCTGTGTCCTAAATATCTCGAGTCTACCTTCTTGTCCCTCTAATACTAATCCCTGATGGAGTCAGGCCTTTATGGTGGAGTGAAGGACGGAGATACTGGAAGTTTGACTGGCTCTCCCAAGCCAGGCTCAGCGCCTACAGTGCTGACCAGATGATTTTCTAAGGCACACACTGCATCACGCCTCACCTCCATTAAAATCCACCTGGTCCAAATGTTTCAGGGTGGTGGCACTTTGTCATCAGATCCTCGTGGACCCTTCCATTATTGAATCCCCACTGCTCCTTGAAACACTCAGAAATATCCAAACCTGGAAATCTACTAACTGCCCCTCTGCTCTCTCACTCCTCCCATGCCTCTTCACCTGCAGCCTCCATCTCTGGCCTTTTTTTTTTTTTTTTTGCGGTACTGGGGATTGAACTCAGGGGCATTCTACCTCCGAGCTATACCCCCAGCCCTATTTTTTTTTTTATTCTTTATTTTGAAACAGGGTCTCACTAAGTTGCGGAGTGCCTCACTAGGTAGCTGAGGCTGGCCGCGAACCCGGATCCTCCGGTCTCAGCCTCCCGAATGCTGGGATTACAAGCGTGCGCC
>PVLC010000587.1:0-125276 GCA_004027655.1 Graphiurus murinus
AAATTAGTGCAACCACTTTGGAAAACAGTATGGAGGATCCTCAGACGAATGGGAATGATCCTACCATATGATCCAGCAATACCTCTACTGGGTATCTACCCAAAAGAAAGGAAACCAAACTATCAGACCAACGCATGTGTATCTATGTTTATAGCTGCACAGTTTACAATTGCCAAACTATGGAACCAGCCAAGATGTCTATCAACAGATCAATGGATTACAAAGTTGTTATCGGGAACCCCAGACTGAACCCTCAACCGTGAGGCCCCAATAAAGACGCTGCCTGAATGTTGCTTATTCAAACCTCTCTTTATTATACCTCTCTCTCTGGGATCGAGGGCACTACACAAGCAGTAACAAACACAGCACAGAAGCCGTCTCTCCAAATAGTGCCTTTCCAACAGACTCCCAATAACCTCTCTCTCCAGCAATCCACCTTCCACTAGCAACCAACAACCTTTCCTCCCCGAACTTCTCCAGCAACCCACTCCAGCAACAACCCAGCCAGCCTCTCTCTCGCATGCGAGAGTTGGAGGCTCTTAAAGCCACACAGGGCCTAAGCCATGAGGCGTCTCATACAGCTCTCACCTGGGCCAGCCACGAGCCGGGCGTGCTGGTGCATGCGTTCTGGCATGGCGCAGCCCTAGAATGTTACCACCTGCAGCCACTTCTGGCACTCTGCCAGGCGCCATCTAGAGGCGGGGTCTTTCTGGCCGGGCTAGGCCCCTGACAAGTTGTGTTATTTTAAAATCTTTTTTGCATTTCCCTTTTATATTTCAGTAGGAAATACAACATGATTGTCCCAAACATATCTACATAATCTGAAACACTATGATTCATAAAACTCTGTCCTGTAGTTTTGCTCTCTGCTTCCTCATCTTTGTTTCTTCTTGCAGTATTCACCTTAGATTTATATTTGGGAATCCACATAGGCAAGGCTGCAAACTACTTACCCTGAAACTGATCAGTCCCTCTCATTACTTCAGCCTGAGTGACTGGTTCCCAGATGATCATTTCAATGAGAGGTTAACAAGATGCAATGGGATTTCTCTGGGAATGTCCCAAGAGAGGCGTCATCTTCCCACTGGCATATTAGCTGGGAGCATGTGAGGAGATGATTCAGCCACCTTGCCACCACAGTGGAAAATCTTGAGCTTCTGGGGTCATATTGTTGAGCCTCAGAATAAAACCAGTACAGGGAGCAGATGGGCTGATGAATGAAGGGAAACGGAATCCTGACAACAATTGAGCCAAAACTTCACATATGCTTGGTGATCCTACATCTGAATGTTTCTGAAAGTGATAATGAATATATTTGAGCTAACAAAATCTCTTTTACTGTTTTATTCTTTCATTTACAACCAGAGAAGTTAATTGAAGCACAATCCTTGGAGGGTCTCTTAAAGTATTGGACAAAGTGTTTTCCAAGTATGTCACTCCCAGGAAATTTCTCATTAAAATACATTTTTTTTCACAGCTGGGTATGGTGGCACATGCCTGTAATCTCAGTACTTGGGAGGCTGAGACAGGAGGATTGCAGGTTCAAGGCTAGCCTCAGAAACTTAGCAAGACCCCTAGCAACTTAGCAAGACACTGTTTCAAAATGAAAAAATAAAAATAAAAATGGCTGAGGGTGGAGCTCAGTGATAGAATACCCCTTGGGTTCATTCTGCAGAATAAAATAATAACAACAACAACAATAATAATAATAATATAAATATACACACAAATAAATACATTTTCATGTTCAAATATGATTGGGATATGATAAATATGTGTTCATATAATACTTTATTTTCTTCAGAAAAATGGTA
Source organism: Graphiurus murinus (assembly GCA_004027655.1). Taxonomy (NCBI): domain Eukaryota; kingdom Metazoa; phylum Chordata; class Mammalia; order Rodentia; family Gliridae; genus Graphiurus; species Graphiurus murinus. The sequence continues at coordinate 1,815 of PVLC010000587.1, forward strand.
TTTTTAAATACCCATTTCCTTATTAAAACTCTTTTCACATAGAAAGAAAATCATCATTCATATGGCCTATGAGTTGTGCATGAATTTACCCTTAGTTACTTCTGCTTCGTCTTGGGCCACATAGTTACTAGACCCTCATCACACTGGCTCCTTCCTCCTTCCTTGAGGCTACTGATTTGCTTTTCACTCTGTTTGGAATGCCCTTCTTGATTTGGTTAATTCTTACTTCTTGCTTTAGCTTAGATCTCTTTTCTAATGGGAGCATTTTCCTAAATTAATCCTAAAATTAAATTGATACCGCTTGCTGTTAATTTTCATGGTATCTTGGTTGTTGTTTTTTCTTCATAGAACACTAGAATTTACTCTCTAAATATTTATGTCATTATTTGTTTAATCTCTGTTCTCCCATTACTTTGGAAACCCTGTAAGGACAGAAACTATGTCTACTTTGTTGATGTCTCTTTGAGCAAAGCATGGTGCTGTTCCTGGCACACAGTAGGGACTGGATAAATATTTATTGGCTGAATGCTATCAGGAGCTATGAAATATCTTAGCATATTACAGTATTTTAAATTTGTTTAAACCAGAACTTCCCAGTTTTTTTTTTTTAAAAACAACCTTTTGTGTTTAACATGTATTAATATCCCTTCAGATTGTTATTCTATAGCTCCTATTTCCAGAAACACTTTCACATTGTTTAGGCCATTTGTAGTTTAATTACTCAAATCTAAACGCCAAGCTTGCATCTTTATGAGCATTGATGTGTTGAAGTTTCAGAGGTTCATATAAGACAAGGCCACCATGATATTTAAGGACATTAACCTTAATCAATTTGGGAGATGTTACATAGAATTCTTACTTTTCTTATGCTGTTTTTCAAGGGGAGATTTTAAAGTATGTAATGTAAAGATCACCAATATGAATATTTATATGATACTAGACTCAAGCAATTAATGCAAACCCTCTTACATAAATAAATTACTGAATCAATGTTCATTAAAGAATATGGCTCTGACTTTTAATTTTTAGGCATTTCTTAAATTACTTAATAGCAATTGAATACATTGTTATGGGAATTAGATACTACCCCAGGGTAGGTTCCAAAATTCATATAAAAATAGTCTAAAGGAAGGCCAAGTAAATGGTGAAGATTTTAGTCAGGTCTCCTTTTATATTTGAAATGTATGTCTTGTCTATACAGAAAATTCCATGTAAATAAAAGTGTTTTAAAAGGAATCTCCAAAGAACTTAAACCTGTCACTTCTATTACTTTCTCTTTAGAATTCTGAGCTTAGCTTTCTGAGCTTGATCAAAACAAATGAATGAGTCCAGGAATATCTCAGATGACCACATGCATTGATTAATATATACACATACATCATGACCCCAGAGCACCCTGCAGTGCAGAAAGCTTTGCAAGTGTCCATTATGCGGGGCAGGCACAGAGTCAACTATTATTTCCTCAGCTGGCTGGAAGTCTGGTCCAGATGCAGAATTCTTTCAAGATCCACAATTTCCACACTAGCCACACATAGGAACGACTTGCTCAAGGATGTGTTGGGAAAATCTCATCAGCTGAACTTGATACTCCTCTTCCCTCCTACACATCTAAATCTACTTCTGAATCTTTATCTGAAGCCAATGGATTTCAAACTAAAACTTACCAAGGAATATTATGATTTTTCTACCTGCGATTTGCCCAACACCATCTGTGATGGCTTCTTTGATTTGTCCAAATTCATTTTTCACAGATCTGAAAGACAAGAAGCTTTTTCTCTCTTCTTACTTCACATTGTAACATGAAACACATTCACTACCTTTCTGGAACTTGAACTTAGGGAGCTGGACCACAAAACAGAGACCCTGCACTGAACCAGAGAGAAAAATTAGAGACACAGGTTTTCTTTGGTAAGATAATACTCAGGTGTCCTGCAAGAGGCAAATCTTCCTTACTATGCCAAAGCCAGTAGAGATTTGGCATTGATTTAACTAATACGAGTTTTTCCAGTGGCCTCACTTTAAATTTTTCCAGCCTTCCTTCTTTGTGAAAGCTCCGTAGGTTCACCTAGGGAAAGGAAAAAAAATTATAAAGTCCTAGATAAAGGAGAAAGAGGATGAGACTATGGGAGGGAGTGTGACAGTGTGTGAAAGAGGATCTAGAAGGCTACTAGTGAAGGGGAGGAGAGAGAGAAGTCCTCAAAGACCCAGGTTTCTTGGGCAGCATAAGAGAGGAGCATGGTTGGGGGAAAGTTCAGCAAGGAAGCAACTACTGTGAGTGACTCGTCCTGCAGAAAAGAGAGTTCTGCACGCTCCAAGTGGGTGACTGTGTGTGACTAAGCAGTCAGCACTGAGTGCTGTCAGTAATGGATCATACTGTCCCACCTATCCAACATTAAGATCAGACTAAGCACATCTTTAACAAAGGTTAAAAGCAAACATTTCACACAACCTGGCAGATTCAGGAAAAAATATATTATACTATTGTTGGTAGAATGAATGCCTATTTTAAGACAAAATTCTAAATCACTTTACACATTTCAAATATACACATACCAAGTATATATACAACTCCAGGAAAATATAAGATACCCAATGCATGGCATAATTCTTTTTTAAAGCAGTTGAGATTCTACACACATACACACTCTCCACCATTACCATGGCCTTAAGAAACCTGATTGCCTTGATAAAGCTTTCTAATGTTTTGTATTTGTTCTGATGCTGTTTTGCATTCCTAAGACAAATGTGATAATTTAAAACAGGGAGCTTTACTATTGAACTCTGATATTAAAATGAGAACAAAAAACAAAATATGTGTATTTCTTCATGTTGAAGCCAAGTTTTTTGAGGTATTAAGGACTTTGGTTCTTTCCTCTGGGGTCAGTAACAGTCTCACCGGTGGCAGCCAAAATTTATTAAGCCACGAGTTGAATATCATTTTACCAGGCTTTAGCTGTAGTACAGTCACCATGGGCCCTTCCTTCCATTTGAGGTTGAAGAGTAGATTAACTAATACTTATAAAGTTTCATATTAAGTTAAACTAAATGTTGGGGTAAAAATGTCTAATACAAGACAGACCAATTCTTCAGGAAAATATTTATTCAATTAATTTTCAAATTTTCAAATGCATGAAAAGGGCTAGGAAGAAAAACCACCAAAAAAAAAAAAAAAAAGAAAGAAAGAAAAAAGTCTTAACAACACTGGAAAAGGCACAAAAAAATTCTTTATGAAACAAAAGAACAAAGGAATAAAAAACAGACACCAAGAAATTCAGGTTTCAAATCCTGAAACCACGCTCAGCCAGAAAACATAACAAAAAGAAAATAGGAAATTAAGAAAACAATAGAAAGAGTTGTGTGTGTGTGTGTGTGTGTGTGTGTGTGTGTGTGTGTGTGTGTGTGTTTATAAGTAGAGATAGAAGCCAGGACATTCTATTTCCAAGCTATACCTCAGCCAGCCCTCTTTTTTTGTGGTACTGGGGATTGAAGCCAAAGATGTCCTACCTCTCAGTCCTATTTTATGTTTTAGTTTAAAACACGGTCTCACTCAGTTGCTGAGGCTGGTTTCAAACTTCTAATTCTCCTGCCTCAGACTTGGTCCCAAGTACTGGGATTATAGGCATGTACCACCATGCCTGACTCCAGTACTTTTAAAATTTTTATTTTGAAAAAGGGTATCAATAGGTTGTTGAGGGTCTCATCATGTTGCTGAGGCTAACCAGAACCTATTTCAACCTCTCAAATACTGGGATTACAGATGTGCATCACTGCATCTGGATGAAATTTTTTTTAAAATATGAGAAGAAACCAACAATAAGTGGAAGAAAGAGGTACCTAACTGTATTTAAAGTAAAGGAGTAAAGATTGAGTCCTGTTAAATAGGGAAATGCAGAATAATACATTTTTGTATTTAAATGTAAAGGAAATTAACAAAGGGATGCAGCAAAGAATCAAATACAGTGATATATATTTTTAAGATATAAATATACTTGTAAAGCTTCAGGAGGCCCCAGCTTAAATTAATAGCCAAATCACCAACCTGGTACTCTATATGCCTGAGTATAAAGGGAGGTGGGGCTGGTAGGATGGTCCTTCAGGAACCTGTTCATCTAATGAAAAAAAAAAAAAGCGAGCTACACAGCAAAGATTTCATCTTCGGAAGAAAAGGCAAGGAATTTGAGATTTGCCATTAACAACACACCAGTCACCTAGGGTCAAGCCTCTTTGAAAATGGCATGGTATCTCTTATTAAATATCTGCCATATATTGAGTGGCCCCCAAAACACTCCCTCAGCTGAGTTTCATTTACCATCCACCTCCATGTCCCCTAATCCTCCCATCCTCTCCATGAATATGTCTCTGGTCTAGGGAAGATAACTTGGTCATATTAAAAATAATAGACAAGCCGGGCGCTTGTAATCCCAGTACTTGAGAGGCCAAGACCAGAGGATCCATGTTTGTGGCCAGCCTCAGTTACTTAGGGAGGCTCTCTGCAACTTAGTGAGACCCTGTTTCAAAATAAAGAATTAAAAATAGGACTGGGGGTGTAGCTCAGAGGTAGAATGCCCCTGAGTTCAATCCCCAGTACCGCAAAAAAATAAAAAAATAAAAAAAATCGACAAAACAAGAATCAAAAGATGATTAATCTCTCAATCATTGTGAAATTTCTTTGTTTTGCTACTAACATAACATAAAGGGTAAGAAAAAAAGATGTTCCTTCCTTAGTAGCCAACACTTCCAGGATCTCTGGATGACACAGCCTGCCATTGGCATCATGACATCACCTCAGAGGCCTGGCAACAGGAGCCCCTGGCTCTGCCCCGCCAGCAGCACCTGGGCAGTGGGCACGCCCAGCAGTGGTGCCAGGAGTTGCTTTCCTGAGACTTCCTAGGCATGTGAGGCCCAGAGAAGGCAGGAAAAGAATGATATCGGCCTCATGATAGCACAAGTGACCAATTTGAGGGCACTTAAGAGACATTCCCAAAAGCCTTCCAAGAACAGAAAGGAGATTTTGCAGGAGAAGCTGGATTTCTATGAAGTCGCTTGATAGAAAATAGAGCCAAAGGAAAAAAATAAGCTGTCCCCAAGTTGTTGCCCTATCTTGGTTTGAGATTAGAATGGTTTATAAGTCAGAATTTATGATTTGAAATTATAAAAGGCATGGAACGCTTACCTTATTGCATAATTACCCAGAGAATTTTTTTTTTTTTTTTTACAGATTGACTAGTTTTCCTATGGAATTAAAATTCTGGATAAATTGAAAGTCTGAATGAAGTCTGCTTTGCATAATCTGTTAGATGACTGGTCAAAGCAAAGGCAGCTCCATTTTGTGAAGGCTTTCCACTTTGGAGAGAAGTCCCATATGTTGCTTACTGGAGTCCTCCCCTCCTCCCCTTATATTGCTTGGCACAAACTGCAAGTGACCTTTAGATAGCACCTTTCCTGCCTTATGGATTCCCTGCCTTCCCGCCCTAAGAATTACTGGCCAGAATTTGAACTTCCATCCTAAATAACCTATATAAACCCTCTGCCTGTAAGCAGACACGAGCTCCATCCTTTACTGGAGAAACCCCTCTGCAGGTTTTATGTCAATAATGCCTGTTCTGCCTTAGTGCTATCTCCCTTTCTCTCCCTTCCCTCCCTCAACCTTTCATAATCAAAACCTGGGATTTAAGAGATCTTTCTAATACCACAAGGAATGATCCTAACCCCCATTTCCCAGGGCCCCAGTCATTATAGATTTTTCTCATCAACCTGTCTTTGAAAACCATTTCAAAGTTAAGTTAATGGCAGAAGAGTGCTTTAGCCCACCAGAACAGGATCTGTGGTTAGGGACTAAGGGCTGGAGCTCTAGTGTAGGTCTGTGTACAGATCTCACTTTCACCATTTAGTACCCTAATTCTTAAACCTCTATAACCTTATCTGTAGATTGTTAAGCACAGGGCTTGAGCTCATAACAAAAGTGTATCCACCATAATGATATTATACATTCGATTTTTACTTAGCTAGATACATTATAGATTAGACATCAGTGTGAAAAATACACATTCTCTTGACTACCTACCCATGTGAAAAGCCATGCGACTTAGGTAAGCTACTGTTATTCACCACTATTTCTTTCTGATGAAGACATAATTTTTTATCAAATCTTTAAGGTTGTTATATCACGGTTCATTCCATCAACACAATTTATGGAGTGCCTAATTTGTACAAGGCTTTGTTTTGGACTGTAGACACTGTGATAAACAAGACAAAACACACACACAATATTTTTTTTTTCCTTCCTGGCTCCTATATCCTAGTAGGAGAGTCAATTAGTAAATAAGACAGGAAACACTACATTTTGAAACATGTATGGGGAAAGAGGAAGGGGGAGCAGGGCGGGATGAGAAAGGATACACCAAGTAATGTGTCCATGTATGTTTACATCATGTTGAATCTCACTATGCTGTGTAATTACAATGCACCAATAAAAAGTATTTTTAAAAGGCAGGTTAAAGTATAAAGAGATGAGAGGGTGCTGATTTAAATAGGTGTGAAGGTCAGAAATACAGCTTTGAAGAAGTGATAGTGAGAAAGGTATAGACTGAGGGGAGACAATGAGCCTTGAACAGATAGGAAATAAGGCTTCCTAGGCAGAGGCAACAGGAAGCCCAAAGGCGCTGAGTCAGGAGCAAGCTGCACACGTTCCAAAAAGAGCAAGAAGTCCAGTGAGGCTGGTGAGGATGGAGAGGAGAGAGCAGCAAAAGAGGAGAACACAGATGGATGCAGGAGCCAGATGAGGCCATGGTGAATTAGGCACCATGAAAATACCTAATTAAGAGGTTGTTTTTTCCATGTAAAAAATCCTCCAGAGCTAAATTGCAAATATGGAACTAATAGATTATTGTCTCAGGAAAAAGGAAGAAGCCAGACAGGCGTTTAACTACCTCAGGGCCTGTGGAAGAGTAGGTAATTACATAACTCAAGGGCGACAAGGCATTGCACCCCAGGAAACGTGCAGAGAAATGGTATAGCGTTGCTGGTTAAGGAGTATGCAGAGGGACAATCTGAATCACCCAAAGGGATCATATGATTCATATTTTCTGTGATGAGGCTCTCAGCCTATTAATTCTTTAGGAGAGGGAAGATAGCAGTAAAAAAAAAAAAAAAAAAAAAAAAAAGATAAAGTAAACTAATGAGCAAGCCTATGGAAGGAATTTGCATAAAAACACAATGTTTGACTTAATATTGGACTTAATATTGAACTTCATATGAAAAGTTAAAATAAATTATCCAATTTGATCATATATCTTTATTGTCACATATTAAGTATGCAGAATGGTGGATTTTGTCATGGCATATTCATACATACATAAAAGCATAATTTGATCAATTTCACTACCTCCTCTACTCTTCCCTCCTCCCTCCCTCCCTTTACTCCCTTCCTCTACCCTACTGGTCCCGCTTCTACTTTCATGGCATTCATTTTTTTCTCCTGTCTTTTCCACTTTATTTGACACATGAAAGAAAACAATACTTTTCTCTAAGTCTGACTTATTTTGCAATATTTTTTTCTCCTTGGTTAATCCATTTTCCTGCTAATGACACAGTTTTATCAGTCTTTATGGCTAAATAAAACTAATTGTGTATTTATACCACATTTACTCTATCCATTCATTTATTGATAGGCACCTAGGCTGATTCCATAACTTGGCTTTTATGAATTGTATTTTAATAAATATGGGTATGCATATTTCAAATGCTTTAAATCTTTTGAATAGATACAAAGAGGTGGTACAGCTGTATCATATGGCAATTCTATTTTTAACCTTTTGAGGAAACTCTACATTGATTTTCATAGTAGTTTTACTAGTTTAAATTCTCCCTAACCATATATGTATATATGAGTTCCTTTTCCCCTACATATGTGCTAGCATTTATTGTTTGTATCCTTGATGATTGCCATTCTAACTGGAGTGAGATGAAATTCCAGTGTAGTTTTGATTTGGATTCCTCTGATTGATAAAGATGTTGAGCATTTTTTTCCATACAATTATTGGTCAATTGTGCTTCTTTTGAGAACTTTTAAGTTCATTTGCCCATTTATTGATTGGAATATCTATTCATTTTTACTGGGTGTGGGACCCAAGAAAATTCTTCCTGAGTCACACTCCTGGCCCTTTTTATTTTGAAACAGAAGCTAGCTAGTTGTTGAGGCTGGCCTCAAACCTGAATTTTTCCTGTTTCAGCCTCCCAAGTACTGGGATTAAAGGCATGTGCCACCACCTCCCACTTTGTTTTTTAATGTTGAGGTTTTCTTCCTCTGTTAGAAGAATAGCTGGCAAAGATTTTCTCCTATTCTGTAGAAGACACATTTTTAATAATATTATAGACTAGGAAGTCACAGATCCCACTCATCACAGCAAAACAAGAAATACTGATACAAAGGTACTTTTAAAAGGGGACAGCTTCAATGAATGAATTTTTAAAATATATATAAACAGACAAAAACAGTAAAAAATCATGTCTGCCCTCACATCAGTTGCAGGTAAACTAAAAAACAAAACAAAACAAAAAAACAAACAAAACCCCCCCCCTCAATGCGAAAATGATGTTTCATTCACACTAACCATGTAGGGTAAATAAACCAACAGACCCCACAAAAACAAATACAAATGTGTCTTTAGGAAGGTACTGGCAGTCAGATTTTACTGAAATTATACAGATAAAATTGTATGGAATGTATGAGTTCAAAATAAAAATCTCTAAACATGAAAAAATAAGCCACATGAATTACAGTTAGCAGAAGCACAAATTGTGGATTCAAACTTTAAAAAAAAGCAGTGAAATCATCACATGCACATTATAAAATAATTATGTTTAATCAGTTTAGAAATTAAAGAGAGTATAAAAATGAGAATATCCTATGCATTGGACATATTTTTAGAAAGACCCAATTCAACCTTTTATTATAAATTTAAAAAATGAAACAAGAAATTCTGTGAGTAGGTTTAGACAAGCAATTGGGAGAAAAAACTGAAAGTCAAACAGAAGATAGACCTAAGGAAATTATCTAGAATTCAATGCAGCTCTCTGTAGTTTTTCATAAAGATGAAAAGTTAGAAAAAAAAAAACGGATAAAAAAATGACATACAAGGTAGAATATATATATTAAATAAGTTACAGAGGGAGAACGCAGGATGGAGAATAAACAATATATGAAAGTATGTTTGCTTAGTATTTGCCAGTTCAGATAAAAGTTACCAACTTTCAGATTCAGGAAGGCCAATGTATTAGTCAGCTTTGCATTGTTAAGCAAAATACCTGAAGAAATTAACTTATAAAGAGAAAAGGTTTATTTACATCCTGGTTCTGGAGTTTCCACTCCAAGATTAGGCAGCTTCATTGCTTTGGACTTTTGGTAAGGGCATCACATGGTAATGGTGGGAGCACATTTCAGAGCAAACTACTTACATCATGATCCAGCAGAGAGAGACTGAAAAACTGAGGACCAATAATCACCTTTTAGGGCATGGCCTCCAGGATCTAAGGATTCTCTCTAGGCTCCACTTCTTAAAGGTCCATAGCACCTCCCAGTAGCATTGTCCTGGGAACAAAATGTTTTACACATGGAAATTTGTGGGACACTATCTCTGTTCAAACCATAATAACCAATGAAAGAAAGAATAATAATTTTCCAAAATATATACCTAAGCATATTAGAGTCAAGACTCAAATATTTTTAAGACATCTGAGCTACAAGATGAATTATGAGCAAGGAGAAATTTAAACATATGGAAAAATAATTTAATAGAGATTTATGGAAGTTTAACAATTATGAATTACTTGTAGGCTTAAAAATTCAAGTTTGAACGATCGGAAGTATATGCCATTAAATGAAGGAAATGATTGAAATCAAACCCCTCTAAAGAGTTTATAATATTCAAGGAAGAAGAAAGATATTTACTAGCATTAAGATTTGTTAGATTATTAAGTATTTTAAAAAATGTCTAACATAACTATTAAAAGTATAGAAAATGGTTTATATTTCTCAAACTGTCAGAAAAAATATAATAGGGTAGGGAAATAACAAATTAATTTGTGCTAAAGATGTTAAAAGAGAAAAAAATATTAGAGTAGAAGTGGGAAAATATAAAGTAGGATAGATGGTAGAAATTAATCCAAATATATTAGTAACCACAACATGTGTAAGTAAGGTTGTTTCTTCTTGAAAAACAATGAATATTAGCCTTCATAATAAATAATATTCAATTTGTGCTGTTTACAAAAGACTAACAAAATCAAATAAAAATATAGAGATGAATCTCCAGTAAACAACTTTTATTAACACATTATAATTATACATCATAGTGATTCAAAGTGATACAAGCATACGTGTACACAACACTTGGTATATTTCCTCCCTCATCCCATCCCCCTTTGGTTACAAAACTTTCATATATTATTTTAGCATTATTTGAACTGTTCCCTTGGAAATAAAGAATAGGATTATAATCTGGGGCTCACATTTAGAGTCCAGGATGGCCTCTGGAAGGTGCAGAGAACAAAGGAAAGGTTGGGGGTTTCATTAGGACAGAAAATTTTACACAATTTATTATGGAAGTTCATTGACACTTCAATTCTTGAGAGTACTAGCAAGCTCTGATTGGTAAGGGGGACGGTTACTATGAAAAGCCAGTCTTAAAGTCAAGTTGACAGTTCTAGCATCAGTTGCTAAGTGGGCCAAGAAAAGCTAAAATATTCCTAAATCATTATCTAGGGGAAATGACTTATTAAATATTAAACCCTTTTAAAGCTATAATGAGCAAGTCAAGGGTGATAGTGGAAGAATTTATAAGAATGTGATAATGAAAAAATTTCTTAAGACTCTAAATATACAAACTAAAAAATATTTCTGCCCTTTTGAAATAAAAAGACATCACAAAAAAGAAAAAAATAATAAGCAAAGACCTAGACAGACATTTCCCAGGAAAATAAATATAAAAGTGACCAACATAAACATGAAAAAATACTAAACTTTTCTAATAATGAAATAACATTGCATGCTGGCCTGACTTGCAAAAATTTTAAATGTTAGACCAAATGCCTATAATCCAAAAATAATTCTCATTTATTATTGGTGGGAATAGAAATAGGGTCAACTTCTTTGGGAAACAACTGGGTCTATCCTAGTTAAAAAGAAATTATATTAACTCTACAACATTGGTTTCACTCCTAAACATATACCCTAGAAAACACTGGCACATACTTACACAGAATTACATAGAACATAAATGTCCAAACAGCATTATTAGTTGTATTATTTAAAATACCACTGCAAACCCAAGAGTCCACCAAGAGAAATGACTTTTAAGATGACAATCCATGCAATAAAATATTATAGCACAGTAAAAGTGAATGAAGATTGGCTATATATACTAGTGTGAATGAAATTCAAAAACTTAAACTGAGCAAAACAAGCAAGTCACTAAAGAACAAATATAATGTAATTCCATGTATATAAACTTCTACACCTAGCAAGACAAAATATGATATTCTTTTGGGATATGCATACATAGGGAGAAGTTATTTAAAAAAATCAAAGGGATGATTAATTCAAAATTCGGGCCAGTGATATTATCACTGGCAGGAAATAAGATGGGACAGAGAAAGGGATTCACAGATGTTAGCAAGGTTCTATTTCCTTAGCTGGCTGCCAGGTTCCTGAATGCTCATTTTGTCATTTTTTTTAATATTCTTGTTTATACCTACAGGCACATTGTATTCATTTTTATATGCATGATATATTTATTTTTAATTAAGATACATGTATTCAGTGATTGGTATATTTTATGCATTTTAAAAAGTGGGCTGAGGCCCACCATGCTCTCCCTCCTCAGCATGGTGATATGGAAGCAGGTAGCTACAGCATGAGGGTCCCTGCCAGAAGAGACTCCAGCACAGCAGTAAGAGAAGCATCTAACACACTTTAAAAAATTGGTATTAGCTCAAGGATAGGGAATGACATCATTGAACATTTAGAACAAAGGTCCTAGGATAATTTGCACAAATTGACAAAGAAGAATTCCTTAGCTCTTTCTGAACACGGGGGGAGGGGGTGGAACAAATACTGCTTAAACAAGAGGAAAAATGTTGTAGATTATTCAGGTTTCAATGAGAATGCTGGAAAAGGACTACAGCTAGAAATTATTATTTTGTTTCCAGTTTGCAATATACTATAGGCTGCAGTGACCTAAAGAAATATTGAGGAAAACATGCAATTAAATACATGTAATTAAATACAACATGGTATTAATTACAACATAAACATTTCCTACATTGAATAATGTAACTGTTACAGGTTTTCTGAATCACTAGATCCTTAATCTTGTAGGGCCAACTCCACCAGACAATCTGCATTTGAAAAAATGAAAGTCTATGTAGGTCACGAACAATTCTGATGTTCTTGTACAGAGCTAAAATTAGCCATGTACTGCATTGCTTCTTAAGTATGTTCTGAAATTATTAACACATTCTCAAAGAAGCTAACTTTCTTCCAGGAAGGCTGTTAACCTCAGAGCAGAAAGCCTTTCTGTTTCTTCTACAACTGCTATAAAATAAGACTAGTATTTCCTGCCCTTTGTCAAGAGTTGGTAGTAAGTGATGACTGAGATACTTTAAAAAGAACTATGTAGTTCTATGGAATAAATGGACAAGTTGGGTATTGTTATGTTTAGGCATTTTTCCTCTAATAAACTTTCATTTTTAAAAAATTGGTATCATTTCAAAAATTATAAGTGAGGAAGAAATATGTGTTGTCTCCCAAAAGGCAGTTAAACTTTGTGGAGAATGCTTAAGAAAACATCCGGTGGGATGTTTGCTGATGGAGCTCTGTCAACTCATCTTCAAGATTTCTCTTTGAGAACAGCACAACAGCTACGAGTACAGATGCCATGAATACTTTTGTATCACTGAGATCTCTTATCCTAGTGGTCACAGAATTGTTCCAATCAGCTACTGCTAGAGGCCTGGACATATTGTTTATTCAAGAACATACTGAAGGCTAAAAGATAGCAAAAAGGAAGAAGTAGAGTTAGGCACAGGAGCTAAACAAAAGAGACATTTTCAGCAAATGAGTAATAGGTGTATGTGTGTGTGTGTGTGTGTGTGTGTGTGTGTGTGTGTGTAACACTCCTCCATCAAGAAGCATTTAAATATTGAATAGTTACTAAATAAAAATACCTAAAAAGACTTTTACAGATGAGATGAAGTTATGCTGTTAATAATAATATTATTATTACTTTTACTCTTTGGCCCATAGACCTAGTCCCTCTGCTTCCTTCTGTCTTGTCCCCCTCCAGGGTTGCAACAGCAGGCATCTTTCTGACAGACAGATCCAGAGGCAGGGACAAAGGTCATGAATGTGTGACTCTACAAAGAGAGGAATTTAAAAGGAGATTACTTGGATAGTTCTGTTCTTTTGATCTCTTAATCAAATTAATGTAAAAAAAAGTTACATGATTTCAGGCATTCTAAAAAAGTCTTGATTTATTATTTTTTTTTTTTTGCTTTAATTCATTTCAGCAGATAGTATTGAGAGCCCATTATGAGCATGTCTACAAAGGAAGACTTGGTACTTAAAATATAAAATTTAGATTATCCTTGAATTTAAATATCAATCTGAAAAACTAGGTATAAATCAGAAAAAAAGAAGATTATTTATTTATTCATGGCTAGTTATATATCTACTGTGTGCTTACCATTGCGCCATAAACTGGGGGAAACAGTCATAGCCCACGTGGAACTTGCAATCTAGTGGAATGAACTATTATTACGTATCGTCACACAAATGTACAATTAGTGCTGAAGCCAGAAAATCACAATAAAGAATATGCAGCAGGTATATTTGATCTAGACTGGGTATCAGAGAAGGTTTCCAAAGAAAATGCTGATTGATCTTATATCCAAGTATGAAGAGAAATTAGCTTGGCACGAGATTGAAGATAAATGGGTATATGAAGACACTAGGCATTTTAATATTTTTCAAAATTTCAAAGCAGGAAAGATGATGTTTCAGGAAGAAGTGTTTTAAAGTCTATTCAATCAAGACAGTCATCCTCATGAGCTGAATTGAGTGTGCTCTAGGCTGAGAAAGACTGCAGAATCCCTAAGCAAGGTCAGGTGCTAGCTACATGGAAGGACACACGAAACTTTATCAGTCTAAAAGAAAGCTAAATTTTTCAGATTTGTCCATTTAATGAATTGAATATGAATTTAGATCCCAAGTAGCTACAAAGAATTATTTTGCCCATCAATAGTCATTTCTGCCCCCATTAAAGAAAGTGTATAATTGACAACTACCAGTTTATATTTGTCACTAGGAAGGCAAAATAGAATATTACATCTAACATTTTATCAAAGAATCACCTAATATATGTTAGAAACTACATATTACATATATGGTACTACAAGAGTCAATCTGCTCATTAGCAGGTTGGTAAACCTGTTCAAATATATCCAAGTTACATTCTCCAATGAAACATTTTATTCTGTGTTATTTATTTATTTATTTATTTATTTATTTATTTATTTATTTATTGTTGATACTAGGAATTGAACCCAGCGGTGCTCCACCTCTGAGCTACACTCTCACCTATTTTTAGTTTTTGTTTGGAAACGGTCTTTCTAGGTTGCTAAGGGTCTCATTATGTTGCTGAGGCTGTTTTTAAGGCTGTAATAATCCCATCTCAGCCTCCCAAGTACTGACATTACAGGTGTGCACCCCCATGCCTGACTATGGGCCATTTTATTTGTACATATCTATTTTCTTTTTGTTATGGTATTTTTTGAACTTTAAGCTCTAGACCAAAGGTGAAATTATAAATCAGAAACAGTGTGTCTAAGATGGTAAACCTCCTCACCCAGGAACAAAGAGAGTGGGTGCCTGAGGGTTAATAGGGGAGACTGCAGGGAAAGAGAGAATCAAGGGAGGGAAAAACAAGGAGGCACAGTTGGCCTAGGGACTCCTACCTAGGCCACCTGAAGTTTTCATATAAACATTCTCATGAATAATAAGATGATATCAATCCACTCCTTTTAACTTACTTCATCTAAATTTTTATTTCCTTGGGGGGGAAAAGTTGTAAATATTTTATTGACAGTTTCCTGACTGATGGTTTTAATAATAGGTCATTGCAGTGACTGCCACATGGAACTGGCAAAAATATTTGCTCCACACTGCAAAATTCTGACACATGTATTGTACCACTTCCGTAAAATCTGGGGAGGTCTTTCTCCCTATCTCTTCCCTATCTCTTCCCTCTCTCTTGCACTCCCTTTGATGTCTCTGCTTTAGTTCTTAGGATGTTGATCTTCTGAAATTCATGAGCTCCTTCTTCACTGGGCTGATGCTGCATCAAATGCACACTAGTTATCTCACTTGTTTTTTGTTGTTGCTTGGTCTTTGGTAGGGGGGTGCTGGGGGTTGAATCCAGTCGCATTCTACCTCTAAGCCACACTCCCAGTCCTATTTTATTTTTAATTTTGAAAAAGGGTCTTGCTAAGTTGCCAAAGCTGGTGTTGAACCTGTGTTCCTCTTATCTCAGCCTCCCAAGAACTGGGGTTACAGGCATGCACCACCACTCCTGGCCTGTTATTGCTCCTCAAATCTTAAACATGTCCAGGGAAAGGGAGACATTTTTCCACTCACTTGAAGTCCTCAACTTACCTCCTTTCCAGATGTCTTCCACTTTCCCAAGCCTGAAAATTGACCCTTTCATCTTCTTGTGAAGGCATTTCTGCCCTGGCCAATCTATTCTGTTCTTCATAAGACATGATGAAATAGCTGTAGTTGTGGTGTGTGTGTGTGTGTATGTGTGTGTGTGTGTGTGTGTGTGTGTGTGTGTATGTTATGCCATTTTCTGAAGCATCATATTTTACGTAATTTTGTAATTTTGGTCACAGTTTATGTTTGCCCAAGAAAATGTAAAGTATGATTTGTGTGTGTGTATGTGTGTGTGTGTGTGTGTGTGTGTGTGTGTGTGTGTGTGTATTCTTTGAAAGTGCTCTAATTACCTGTTGTGATCCTGTATAGTTGAGGTTAGCCAGCAGAAATTCATGGCAAAGAAAAAAAAAAGAACTGTCTGAAGAATTTTTCTTTCCTCTCTATTTCTTTCAATCAAGGTATTATAGACACAAGGATGAAATTCCTTTCAAATATACAAATTAGGGGCACTCAAGATATTTATCAGAGAACTACACTTCAGAAATTCAGTATGCTTCAATAAAGAATCTGAGCCAAGCTTCTCTGAAATTAGAGTCATCCTAAACAGTTTGGTATCAATGTATATCCTGAAATTTACATGATTAAAGCATACAAATAATAAAACAAAATATAGACCCCTGGGTAAAAGAATGCTAGACTCCAAGCAATCTGGAGTGTTAACTCTATTTTGTGTTAACTCTATTACTGACCTACTTCATTTAAATCACACATATTCTTAGGGGGTAATATTAACTCCAGTAGAGCTTAAGATGTTTCTTGAGAGATGAAAACATCTTAGATATTGCAATGGTTTGTGGTTGCATATAAACACAGATACAGTATATTTATGGTATTAAAATGTCATAGGAGGAGGAAGAAACAATTAGGAAAAAATGTCTTAAAAGGCTCTTTGACAGGAAAATGGTAAGGTTGAGAACCAACCACCTAAACTGAAAGTTATGATATATTGGTCAAATGACTGAACGTTTATTTCTCCAACTTCCATCAGTCCTTGTTCTAAAGTTTATGCCTCATAAGCAGTATCCATTGCCTGTGTGGATCTTGTTCTTTTGGTGACAAACAGTTGTGTCATTTCTCATTGCCGCACAACTTTTCGTATTTCTTAGATGACATGTTGGAAGGAGGTTGTATATGTGGAATTGAAAATGACATTTCCCAATGGTTCATTTCACTAGACCAAATTTGACCTTCGCCTTGGTCTAAGAAAAACCCTAAATGATTGGACTACACAGCCACATAATTTGCAAGTACTTGTAACTTATAAGAACTCATAATTTCCATGCCCACTCAATCTTCCAGTTCCAAATCAAGTGTCACCCTCTTTTGAAGCCTAAATAGAGCTTCAAGGTCCAGAGAGTAATTACTCCTTCCCTTGAGTTGGCAGGATAGAGTACATATGTCAACTCTTACACTAACCACACCGCATTATAATTATTTGTTTCTGTATCCGTCTCACCTTCCACACTGAGAACTCAGAGTGAGTGGAAAGCAAGAGCTTGTCCCTTTCTATTTCTGGACCCTAAATGCTAACTAGCAGATGGGATGTGGTGCTGCAGCTCAGTAATACTTGGGGTGAAATGTATAAGGAAAAAATGGAAGTCCAAAGCAAGTGGCACAAAGCCATGATCAAAGTTCTTTTTTGGTTTTCACAGTACCTTTATAGGAGAAATTTTGCAGTTTGACTGCTTTGGAGTCCCGCTCTCAACAATCACAACCCAGCAATAGTGATTTGCAAGTGGCATCGTCACATGGTGCACACTGCGATTGTCCAAAAATTGAATTCATTTTTTTCTTTCTTCACCCTTGCTCCTGTTCCTTTCCCTCCATTTTGGATAATGGCCAAAATTCATCAGTTGGTCACACCTGGAAGTTGAACTTGCCTCATCGTAGTCTCTACACTGTGTTGATCTTTCTTTTACTTGGTAGTATTTATTCAATCCTTGCTCAAATTCTAATGTGATAGAAACAGATTCATAAAAGCATATCCCTTCCCTGGTTCAAGCATTAAATTTGCTACAGGTGCAAAGGCATTACTTATCTCAAGCTCTGAAGTCGCTGGTGGCAGTTATGGTGTTTCAGTTCAGGCTCTGAAGTCGCTGGTGGCAGTTATGGTGTTTCATTTCAGTGATGTTTGGAAAGGAATGCACAGTGATTTCAGAACCAAACTGCAGCCATTTTGTAAAACAGAAAGGGAGAACACAGCAGTGGGCACATTTGCTGGACTACTCTTTAAATAATATATATATTTTTTTAAATTTAAGGCCCACCCATTATTGTGTATTTCTAAGACTTCTCCATAAAACACATAAGACTACACACACAAAGTATATAATAAGCTAACCACATTTTTATATATTTACCTCTATTTTTACAAAAAAGTAGCTTCAAATTCAATGTGTTTTTCAAAATGACTTTTTTCCATTTTTAAACAAGTATAAACATTACCTGATAGCCACATCCTTCTATCAAGTTATTTTTAATGGCTCTATTTCTTTCTGTTCTGTGGAATTTACATAAGCTGTCTTCCATTGTGCGACATAATATTTTTCAAATTTTAATTATACATAACATTTAAAAGAATGACTACTTTCATGAATCTCAACATGTCCCTGATTTTTTTTTTTTCTGAAAAAAATTCCAGGAAGCCAAGTTGCTGAGTCATGAATCATGAGCATTTCTAAGTCAATTAATGGGTAGTGCAGAATTTCTGTCCAGAAGAGTTACATCAATTCATACGCAAAATATATTAAAGAAAATATTTCAAAACCACGGCTTGACCTACCTTCACCACATGGCACAGATGGCTTCCAGGCCATACCACAATAGCTAGAATGGCTTGTTGTGTGGCAATAAGGAAAAATATCTTTGTGGAAATGTTTGAGGGAAACTTATGGAATAGCTAATAGGAACAGCCTTGGTTTACGCTTCAGACCACAAACAAGTATTTACGCCTACTTTGCATGCTGCTCACATCAACACTTTATTTCTTTGCCCCACACAGGATAATACAATCACTTTCAGTACTGAACAGAATGGAAAAGGAAACAAAAAATAAAAACTCTTCAAATAAAGACTAAAATTTTTAAAAGGCAACTTTGCAAATTGTGCTTTTCTCAACAGATGATCTCTGCATCTACTCACCAAATCAATTTTAATCCTATTGTAGAAAGATTTAGGGACCTAATATTAGCTTTGTCATTCATTTTACCCCTCAGAAATGACATATAAAGAAAGTAGAAGCCTCAGACACCTTTGAGCCATTTCTTTCCAGTGCTCAAAGAGTTTTACATGGGTGAGAAATGCAGTCATTTACTACTTTTTTATTTATTTTGTATTAATTGGTACATTGTAATCATACATCTTTGTTAGGTACAAGTTGATAAAGGCATATATGCACACATTTCTCATTTAACCCCTTCCCCAATTCCCACCCCACTCCCTCACCCTCCCTCCTTCTCAAGTTCAGTTTAGTGATTGACTATGCTATAATTGTGGAAGTACATCATGTGCATTAGGGTGCCCCCTACCATCCTCCCACCCCTGTCCATCGCCTTCCATTAAGTCAACTTCTTTGCTTATCTAGGGTTTCTCCTTTTTCATCTGGAGTCCCTCTTATTAATGCTTAGTATACTTAGAGCTGCCTCATAACACATATAATCCTGATAAACAGAAATGTTCTACAACTCCATTTTTTGGTCTCATTGTTACCAATGAGGAAATATCTAAAAAGGAGGAAACATCCAAGAGTAAAGATCTGACTCACGGGACAGTTAATGTCACAATCAACTCATAGCCCATGGGTCTTTGCTCCAAATACGACATTCTAGTCGGAAATGGGTAATATGACACTGTAGAGAGTAACTGGAACCAAAGCTATAGAATTCATCAGGCTAGTCATCCTGCACAACTCAATTTGTAGACAAAACCCATAAAGTTTTACAGTCAGGAAAGAAACCTTCAAAGAGTTTCATCTGTTCAAAGGATCAATTTTCATAATTGAGCCCACAATTTAAGGCAGCAAAATATATTTAGTGGGAAAACAGCCCAGTGATTATCTATACAAAGTAAGCTGCTCTCAATATAGGAAGAAATTTGCCTGTGCACACTTCTGTTTGCATAAGCAATCTCTCCCTTTGCACATGAGGCTATATATTGTGCAAGCATGGCTGCTTAAACCATTCTGGAGCCACTGTGATTTAGATGGTTGGTATTCACCTAATGTCAGTAATTAGAGTACAAGTGCTGACTTGGGGCAAATTCAAGTTCTTTATTGTTTTAGAGCTAAATATGGTATCTTAAAAACCAGAGTAATTTAAAAAATTGATAGGTTTACAAACTGTTCAAGGAGAGATACTTGATAAATTCAACCACTATAATAAGTTTTCCTAGGACTTGATTTTTTAAGCCCAATTCATAAGCATCCAACATTCAAATAACCCAAATCTAACAGTTGCCCCTCTTCACCCTGCTGCTGAAATGCCTGCTAAAATCACTGCTGTGAATGCCTATAGAGAATTTGTTGGTTCAAAATGGGAAGAAAGGAATTAATTATGAGGGGTAGAAGTCTTGAAGAGTAGATTTCGAAGAACAGCCTTTTGTAGACGTGGTCAATGTGTATGTTAGATAGACCCCTCCTGGATCTATGCAGGACTCTGGGAATGGTTTTATCTTTCATTTTGTCATATCCCTTTGCATTTTAAAAGTTAGATATATATTTTTGAAACTATCCTCATAGTGCCAAAAACTCTGAGAGTTTCCATTCTCTAAAACTTCACATTTCTCTAAGTGCTAAGTAAGATATAAACAGAAATGTTTTTTAGCCTATAGGTCCCTTTATAAACGTATGATCCCGTTTACTATTGCCTAGCAAACCTAAATTATTCCCTACCTTCATTCTCATCATGGGAGAGCTTGATATCTTATAAGGAAAAATGCACTGAGAATCCCCCAGATTTAAAATTAACAACTTTATTTGCTTGTTGACAATATGGCACCATGTCAGCCAAGTGTTCATTTAGAGGGTGCACTTTAAAAATGTCCACAGGAATACTAGCTAACTAAAAAGCCCAGGGTATCCACTGAAGTTTAGATTAGCAACCTACTCAGTGATTAATTAGAGATAGGAGAGGTGGTGCAGGGATGTAATGTGCCGCTTTTATTAACTTAAATGGCTCTACAATGAGAGAGATGGTGTATTTTCTTAGAAAACAGTTTTATTTAATAGTTTCTTGAAATTTTAGTGACAGACCTGACTGTTCACAAAGCAGATTAAAAAGTGATAAATGAGAAAAAGCAAAGATAACAGCTAACAGAACAGGATACTAAAATTTATCATCAGTAATAAGTACAGCTCATGAATCAAGATGTTAATGCTCTGTCTCATAGAGAAAACAAATAGTGTGACTTATCTATTAATTCTGACACAAAGCAAGAGAATTTTATGTATCTTCCCAAGATATTTCTAATATACTTTTCTTCCAAGTAGCTAAGAACAAATCATACAATGAATGTTTGAAGTAATGGTGATCCCCTCCCTGTCTCCAGAATAACGTAAGTGACCAAAGGATGACATAAGAGTACCAAGAAGTGAAAGAAACTTGCTCTTAACTCAGACGGCAGAAAAATGGGAAAAAAGTACAGAAATAGAGATTTCAGATCAACATCACCTGAAAAAGAGCATTTAACAACTATGATTGTCTACCTGAATCCTTATGAGATCCTGGCTCCTTGTCACAAATGCCCTAACAGAGTCTGGATGGTGTGTGTGTGTGTGTGTGTGTGTGTGTGTGTGTGTGTGTGTGTGTTACTGAGGACTGAATCCAGAGGCATTCTACTCCCAAGCTACACCCCTATTTTATTTCATTTTTAAATTTTATTTTATATTTTGACTTTAAAACATGGTCTCACTAGGTTGACGAGAGTCTCACTACTTGCCCAGGCTGTCCTCCAACCTGCAATCCTCCTGTCCCAGCCTCCTAAGCACAAGATTACAGGTGTGGATGACTATTTTTAAGGAAGCTATATGATAGCATCTTGTAATTCATTTTCTGTATATTTATTGAGGGTCTATTACATATAAGTATGCTGAATTATTAGAAGTATGTGCTTCTAAAAGGCAAATCTACTTTACATTATACCTGTCAGAGGTAAATGCCACATTCTACCAGTGCTGGGAAAATGGTCAAGCCTGAGCTAAGGCTTTATACCATTAACCCTAAACTCTTGCCAATCCAATGAATGTTGGGATGCCAATAAAATACGGGGGGGATCAAGTCTTGCCTTTAAAGCCATGATATAATGGATGTCACGGACTTGGCAATTGGATGAACTAACAATCTGGCTGAGTAATCATCTCAAGGCCACACTGTGTGTCTGGATGGAGCTCTTGTCACTACTGGTGTTGTCTACTCCCTCCTTTGCCAAGGGCAAAAGGTTCAGTTGTGATTTATCTGATTCATATGTTTTATTCCAGTGTGTTAATTAACAGAGTCATTTTACTATCAAATCTGTCCCCTGGTCTGAATAATTTTATTGCCACCTATTAGTGATCCCTGGAGTAACTACAAATAGTTCTTACTTTGCACAGTATTGTTAATGGAAACTTATACACATAAAAACTGTTTCGTTGCTTTGTTACAGAAGAAACATACAAAACAAAACAAAACAAAAAACATTTTGATATGCACAGAGATTATTTACACCATGTCATGCAAAGTGAAGACTGTCTCTACTTTTTATTCTTTATGACAGAATACTTCTGAAATTAATCACATCAGGTTAACTGACATTGCAGATTTCCTCTATCTTTTACTCTTAATTCAGAAGGCAGAAAAAGGTAGAAAGTACACAAAGACTAACATAATCTAAAAGAGAACATTTAACAACCACAGTTGACTAACAATGAAACTGACTCATTATGAAATTGTGTGCTCCTTGTCACGGATGCTTTATGGAGTTTTAGCCTCAATAAAGAACATATAAAGGAGACTGTCAATCAGGTTGCTGAATAGTCAGCTTTCCATTATTGTAACAAATGCCTGAGATAAGACATTTATGAAGAGGAAATGTTGGTTTGAGCTCAAGGTTTTAGAGATTCTAATCCGTGATCACTTGGCCCTATTGTAAGCAGCATAGCCTGGCAGAAAGTGCATGGTAGAGCAAAGCAGATCATCTTGTGGCAGCTAGAAAGCCAAAGAGAGGGGGGAAACAGACAGAGTACCATCCTCTTCAAGGGCAAGCCCCCAGTGATCTAAGATCTCACACTAGGCCCCATTTCCTACCACTGCCATGGGCTCTGGACCAAACCTTTAACACATGAGCCTTTGGTAGACATTCCAGATTCAAATTATAGCATTGGACCTTACACCACAATCATTATTTTGCAATTGATTGACCGTCATGAATAAAAGAATTAGACCAAATTGATCTTTCTCAGATTCAATGTGACTAACAATGCTGATTGGTTTCTGTTTTCGTTTGGATGTAGAATGTACACATGAAGAGCTCATGTTCAGAGGTAAGGTGATTGAATTATGAGGGTCCCAATCTCACCATTAAAAGTGATTAAATTATAAAGGATTTAATCTCATCAGTTGATAAACTCATTAATGGATTTATTGGATGATAAAGTAGGAAGGCAGGCTGTAACTGGGGGAAGTAAATCACTGGGGATATGGAATTGGGGACTATGTATATGTCAATGGATCCCTTCTTTCTCTTTCTCTTTTTCATTCTCTCTCTCTCTCTCTCTCTCTCTCTCTCTCTCTCTCTCCCTCTCTTTCTCTCTCTCTCCCTCTCTCCCTCTCCCTCTCTCTCTGCTTTGGGTCTCCATGTTATAAGAGCAGAGTTATTCCCCTCATGTTCTCTCTGCTTCTTGCCCCCATCCCCTGAGCTTCACATTATCCAGCCTAACATGGTTGAAACCTCTGAAATCTTCTAAACAGTGAGCAAATAAATCTTGCTTCCTCTAAGTTGTACAAGTATTTTTGGTCATAGCAGTGAGCAGTTGTTAACTGAGTTTATCTATATTAGAGAATCCTGTCTCTATAAAAAGCTGGGTCTTTGAGATATCTACAAACTCCTCAGGATTTGCATCGAAGCCAAATCAGACTTCATGATGTTATAAGCTCTGTATATTACCATGTCCCATTAGTTAATGAATGATTTACTTTATGAATGCATGTCCTGGGAAAGATCTGACATAATGTGCAATGAATTTAATATATTTAATGTAGTGTATAATATGTTTAGTGTAATTTTTGTAGCATTGGAGATTGAACCCAGTGGGTGTTCTACCTTCAAGCTATAACCACAGCCTGTTCATTTTGATAGTCTTGCTAGGTTGCTGAGAATCTTGCTAAGTTGCTGAAGCTGGTCTTGAACCTATAGTCCTCTTGTCTCAGCCTCCTCAGTGCTGGGACTACAGGCATGCACCACCATACCCAGCTATTTAATATAATTTATATTTAAGGTTTATATAGTATGCAGACTTTCTTACAGAAATTCATAATCTAAATAGAGTTTAGTACTCAGTATTTTAAGCAAAACCTGGTTAATACAGTGTTTCCAGCCACAGAGTAGTGTTCCAGGAAATAATTTGTTCCACTCACTTACCAACATCTCTGTCTACCCTTTCAGAACAGTAGGTTGCTGAGAAAACTCACCAATATTCCTGAGGTTTCAGGAAAGTTCCAGATGATTCAAGTTCCATTTATCTATCCTTTAGGTTCCACTAAGGAACTACTTCAAAAGAGATGCCCAGTACCAATTGTTATTAAGTTGACCCTGGTGTCAATTACTTTTACCAAAATTGGTCCCGCATATGGCAATGTATGTTCTTCAAGGATTATCAAGCTCATTGTCATCTTGCCATATTCAAAATTCAAGCATTCAAACAACCTGATTTGGAGCAAGTATGATAAACCTGGATCAAATCACAAACCACAATTTAATGCTCTACATACTTCACTCAACATAAACCATATCACACCTCTTTGATGTGATATGGTAAGTGATGTAGATCCGGGTAAATAACTTCAGTTTGGTTTGCCTAAAGCCCCTCTTCTTATAAAGAGTTTAATGCTAAATTTATCAAGCAAATAAGTGTTTCTACATGTTCTTGGATATTTTGATTCCTTTTGTCATTTTTGTATAGGCTTTTCAAGATTTTAAAAGCCAATTTGCTTAAGGACACATTCAACTTAATCTTTTTTTATAAATGTTTGTAACCCCTTATTTTTTCAATTAATATAGACCTTTTAATGGTTATAGATTGCAAGCCAACTACAATTTCTAGATACCCAGACTATATTTACATTGCATGAGAAAGACAACAAGAGATTTATTACAGCAAATGTGCTGAACGCTGATGAATATTTGGTAGGATACCCAAAGCAGGTTGTATCAGTTAAAATGTTTTGGGCTGTAAAAGAACCATTTCAAATTGGCTTAACATGTGGGGAATTATAGTCTTAGTACAAAGTTAAAGTTAGAGCAGGTCCAAGTTAATTCAAGTTTATGAATTTGGTCTCTTAGTCTTAGCTGGTTGGCTTTTCCCCTCAAAAAAGGACAGCCAGAGGTTTGTCCTTTCAGTGGCTGAAAGATGGTTTTAAGTACTTCCTAATCATGAGGCTGAACACAAGGTATAAACTCGACTATCCCAGTCAAACTACTGACATATGGTCACCTTTTCCATATTTACAACATTTAAAAAATTAAAGTGTTTTGTTCTCTTGAAAACATTTCTTCTTTTCTATCTTTGTGAACTGATTACCCAAATTAAGAAAGAACTTCGTCAACACTTATTTATTTTATTTTTCTTATTTTTTTACTGCTTTAATAAATCTTTAAATGCTCACAGGGACTTTATTTTAAACTAGTGAATCACTAGGCTATTAAATCAACAAACTAGTATTAGGTGATGAACTTCTTGTGTTTGGTTGGTTGGTTCGTTATTGTACCTCTCCCTTCCTTCCTCCCTCTGTTCCTTCCTTCCTTCCTTCCTTCCTTCCTTCCTTCCTTCCTTCCTTCCTTCCTTCCTTCCTTCCTTCTTTCCTTCCTTCCTTCCTTCCTTACTCTTTCCTTCCTATTTTTCTACAAGAGATGAAGAATCACTAGGCAGATTTATGCTCTGAAAGTCATAATACCAAATAGAGATCACAGTCTCCATCCTCTGAAACTTCCCCAGAACAGATTATCTGGAGTCAGAATCATATAAGCAAGACTGATGCACATTGTTATATTATTCTAAGTTGTCTGTAACCAATATCTTCAAATTAAGCCAGCATATGATATGATTTGCTGATACTCATGCTATATTAAGCTTCACTGCACTTGTCAACTGAGAATATATAATTCTTAAAATCTTAGCTTCTATAGCCACTAATTCATCTATAGCACCATATACCTGGAAAAATATCAGGCTGCATAGGAAGATTGCAACACGCAATCCAATGCTCTACGTAGCTCGCTCAATATAAACCATAGAGAGGTAGACAGAAATGAAGCATCAGGATACACTGATTTTCAAAAAAAAAAAAAAGAAAAAAATTCATGTTACAGAGATAACATGAAGAACTCAATAAATATCAACCAGATCCACTTTTCATTTGTTGCATGCATATCTATTTAATAACATAATCCTATGATATAGATAGTATGATTGACCCAATTTTACTAAGAAAGAAAACTGACAGAGAATTTTAAACATTGGCCTTAGATCTGCTCATTGAGGTTACATTTTTCTGTTTTTCTAAACCCATGTCACTTCTGTTAATCTCCATGAGACAATGACACATCCAGAACTGTTCCCATTGCCCAATATACATTCCCACAGCAGCTGCTTTCTTCTGCTTTTTAAATGCTCTTTATGAATGTCTTTGACTTGGCACCAGTGAGGTTTGGTGTTGACCACCTGCTAATCCTTTCTTCTGGCCTATAAGCTAAGCTCTTGTTGCATCTGACATCTTTCTCTCAATTCTTGAGAACTTCTCTAAGCCTTTACCTTAGTCTTTGGCTTGTCCAATCTTAATTGCTGGCTTTTCTGAAAGACTTAAAGAATAAGAGGGTTAGATAACAAAGACTTTATTACTCAAGTAAAATGGTGATAGGCAAAATTTATTTAAATGCCTTCAAAGTACAAATAGAAACTGATGTCCTCTAATAAGAGTTTTGGTGTGTGTGTGTATAAATATCACATATTAGATATACACATATATCTAAATGTTTCTGCACATGAGTGCACATACATCTATTTTTAGGAATATAAAATATTTTCAGAAAAATAAGATTTTGGGACTCCTTGCTTTTCCTGGTATGGCTTTCATCTTTGGTTTGCTACCCTGGTTTATAAACTGTCTTAACGAGTTTTCTTTATTTTGGAATTTGTTAGTTCTTCTGTGCAATCAAATGGCTCAGAGCACTATTTTTTTAAAGACAAAATAAGAAACCACAAATAACAAAAGCAGCATGCTGATGACAAGCAACCTCAGTCTAAGGTGGTCCCCAGCCAACCACCGATCGATTTCCATAAAATGCTCTGTCCCACAAACTTCCTTTATGAAAAGACTTAATGAGACAGAAGGTTTAAACTTTACTTCCTCTGTCCATTTCCATTCACTATGAAAGAGTTTATGACAATTAGTTTGACATGCTTAACATCACAAATTAGGTCCTCTAAGTTGCTGTTACAAATAAAACAAAACAAGGACAACAACAACAAAAAGGCATCCATAAGATTTATTTTCAAAGAGAAAAAGAAACTTATGAAACTGTTACCTACCCAAATCTAAAGATAATAGTAGGTAGAGTGAGATTAAAGGATGTATAAAATATTCAAACATGGTTGCCTCTGTTTTATGGGACACAGACACATCCCTGCTATGCCACTAGAGTAGCAAATGGGTAAATAGCCAGGGTGATACAGCAATGAGATACAACTACATATATGTTAGAATGGTCAAATCTGGAATGATGGCAACAAGAAATGATGGTGAGACTGCAGGACAATAGGAAATCTCATTCCCTGTTAGCACTCATCTAATGTTTGGGCTCTTTCCCGTTGTTTTACAGACTGGATGACTAGTCCCAAGTTGCTAAAAATAAATTCTTCTATTTCCACTAGTCTTATTTTCCAAATATCTCACTTCTGTTGCTCTGTTGGAAATTTTCCCTTTATATGTTAACAGAATATTTTTCAGACTTTCCTGCCTAGCCAAGTTCTTATCAAAATACAGAAGCCACTGCATGGGAATCTTGCTTTCATCTGTTTTCCACACATGAGCACCTCAACTTTGAGCCAATGGTGTGAGGCCCCTGATGATTAACTTATGTGAAATTTCACTTTTGATTGCTTTACCCTATTAATATGAAATTAAGCACAGAATACAGTTGATTCTGATGAAACTCTTTAAGGAGCTATTATCTACTAAAACTTTTCCATAGATTACCACATGGCTCTCACATTTTGGAGGCTTAGATTTTGAAACATGTTGAAATTACTATTTAAATGATGAGTCAGGCAAATGCAAATTCTTCTTGAGTGTATTTAGTAATTAATGAGCACCTGTAGCATGCATAATAAAAAGGGGAGAAGTAAAGTTGGTGAGTATAATATTTTTATGTGAGTGCCACTATAGTCATGGTACTCTTGTGAATTCATTTGTTTCATTCCTTCTTAAGGAAGAAGTTAATGGGTCTTATGCAGCTACTAATGGTAGAATCAAGGTTCAATTTTTATGATTGTGTACTCTAAAATCAATGCATTATTTTATGCCCAGTACTTCAAAGGCTAAAATATGCAGTGTCTGCCTCAAAGAACTCTGAAAATATGCAGTAAATGACAGCCCAAGAATTAAATTATATTACATAAAAAAGAATACAAGAAGCCAGGCGTGGTGGCGCACGCTTGTAATCCCAGCATTCGGGAGGCTGAGACTGGAGGATCCGGGTTCGAGGCCAGCCTCAGCTACCTAGTGAGGCACTCTGCAAGTTAGTGAGACTCGGTTTCAAAATAAAGAATAAAAAATAGGGCTGGGGGTGTAGCTCGGAGGTAAAATGCCCCTGAGTTCAATCCCCAGTACCGCAAAAAAAAAAAAAAAAAAAAAAAAAAAGAATACAAGAGCCAAAAAGCATCAATAAATTACTTTCAGGACACCTGATCTCATCTGATCTGATGAATGCTTGAGAAGAGAGATTAATGTCGTCTGAAATTATCAAAAAGGAGTTGAGGGGCTGAGGGTTTGGCTCAATGGTAGAGTACATGCCTAGCATGTGTGAGGCCCTGGCTCTAATCCCCCAGCATTGGAAAAAAAAACCAACAACAACAAAAAAGACAGAATTTAATTGGAACTGGAAATAAGAGTTATTGGAAAGTAGCTGGAATTAAGGGTAACACAAATTTTAAAGAGGGACACAAATTATAATAAGAGGTAAGTAAGAGAGATGTTACAGAAGCAACAGTAAGTATATTTCCTTTAAGAGATAGTGAATGGAGCTTTATGTGGTGGTGTACATCTGTAATCCTAGTACTTGGGAGGCTGAGACAGGAAGATCAGAGATTTGAAGCCAGCCTCAGCAATTTAGCAAGGCCTTCACCAACTTAGTGAAACTCTGTTTCAAAATAAAACATAAAATAGTGCTTGGGGTATAGCTTGGAGGTGGAACACCCCTGGGTTCAATCCCCTGGAATACACACACACACACACACACACACACACACACACACACACACACACACAATGAATGGTCATTGAAAAATGGGAGAAAGAACAAGCAGTGGCAGATTGAATTTCAAGGCCATATTATGGTTGGTTATGCAAAGCTTTTAAGGGCTAATAGTAATTCATATACCACCCTACTGAATAAAAGGAAATCATTGAGGATACATAAGTTAAAAAAATGACACAATAAACACAAGTTTGAGTTTAATCTGAATGAGTGTGCAAGATATAGTATAAGGGAAAGAAAATTAGAAGCAGGAAAATAGTTAGGAAATAGCTTCAGAAATAGCTTCATGCCCCATATGAGTTTTTGTGGGTCTAGACACAAGGGTGTAGCAAGTATGACAAAGAGTCTTAGGGAAGACATGACATGTGTAGGCAGGCATTTTCACTTTGATAACAATATCTGGTCCACTCTAAATAAAGTTCAAAGTAACAAAAACATTTTATTAGCTTATGTTTTGTTTTTAAATGGACTGTCACATGTATTACTTGCATATTTTATAACACATAATGCCAGAATCCATTATGCTAACCATGAGGCAATTACAGACAAGAACCTATTTTTAAAGTCTTTATTACAATTTAATTTTTACAAAGCTTTAGTTGTCCTTGAAAGGGTAATTTTTTTTTTGGAGAGAGGAGACTAGAATTAAATGATAGATATCAATATTAATTTTGACCAAAAATGTACCTATAAGATTTTCATATTTAAAAATAAAAACCTAATATACACATTATTCTTGTTTTTCCACTTTCACAGACATCTGATTTTCTGAAATATGATCCTATTTTAAGACCACTAAAATGTCAACTAAGTAATGTTACTTAAGGGTTTTGGGGTGGAAAAATAAATGTGCGATTTGACTTGCAATGTTAAATTGTGCATTAACATTTACTTTACTATCACAGGAGAAATATTAATTTTTGAAAGTAGTGATAATTCTCGTCACCAAGATAATCCTACCATATATAACTGACTCTGAAAAAGATGTTGTTCCTGAATGTATAGTGTAAGACTCATAATCTTATTCTTAAATGCGGTTTTATGCTCTTATTTATGAGCTCCTTATCATTATGGCACTTATATTTTAAATAAGATGGGTAATTTAAACTTCTCTAATCTAAATGTGACTATATGAAGTTGATGCTTTGTGATCAAAAACAGGCAAATGTCTGCTTTCTCAAAATTTCATCTAAGAGTAATAAGATGTGTGTCAGTTATGAAACTTAGCCAAATTTCTGGGTAATGTTTAAGTCTCCATTTATGTAGAGCTACTTCATTAGATAAGCTGACTTCTTAGAAGCCAGACCTCCCAAATGAGCATTTATAGTAAAGAAAAAGGAGCTCTAAGTAGGTAATTCATTGTTATTGGTAGAATTCTCCCCCCTCCCCCGTGTGTGTGTGTGTGTGTGTGTGTGTGTGTGCGTGTGTGCGTGTGTGTGCGTGTGTGTTTATTTGCTTTGTTTTTTTCTGTTTGGGGATTTTTTTTTAAGATCAGGTTGTTTCTTACCCATCATTATTCTAAATAAGAATAAAATGATAAAGTGGTGGTGATGACAATTATTATGATGACTGTCCAACAGCTAAATAAGTATAGATAGATAGATAGATAGATGATAGATAGATAGATAGATAGATAGATAGATAGATAGATAGATAGTCAGAATTGCTTGAAGAAAAACAGGTTAATTTTTTAAAATATTCTTTTTTTATTTTATTGGTGCATTATACTCATATGTTGTTGTGAGGTACAAACTGCTAGAGGCATACATGCACACATCTCTAATTTAACCCTTCTCCAATTCCCACCCCATTCCCTCCCTCCTTCTCATGTTCAGTTTAGTGATTGACTTTGATATGTTTGTGAATGTACATCATGTGCATTAGGGTGTCCCCCCCATCACTTTTGGATAGGTCACCTTCTTTGCTCATCTAGGATCCCTCCTATAACCCATTTTCTCCCTAGATTCTGAAAATTAGGGAGAGCATTCAATTTTTTACTTTTTGTGCCTGACTAATCTTACTTAACATAATGTTTTCCAGGTCCCTCCATTTCCCTGCAAACGACAACCAACAAACTCAATCAAAAGACTTATAAAACTGATCAACAAATTCAGCAAAGTGTCTGGATACAAATTCAATTTTAAAGAAAGTCAGAAGCTTTCCTATATCCCAACCATAAATCCTCTGAAAAAGAAATACAGAAAACATTTCCACTCACAATATCGCCTCAAAAAATAAAATACCTAGGAATAAACCTAACCGAAAAGGTAAGAGACCTCTACAAGGAAAATTATAAAACATTGAAGAAAAAAATCAAAGACATTAGAATATGGAAAGATTTTCCATGTTCTTGGATAGGCAGAATAAATATCATCAATCATCAAAATGGTCATTCTTCCAAAAGTGATCTACAGATTCACCATGATACCCATTAAATTACCAAGGTCATTCCTTACAAACATAGAAAAATAAGTCATTAAATATGTTTGGAAAAATAAAAAGGGCCCTGAATAGCTAAAGTAGTTCTCAGCAACAAGAACCATGCAGGAGGCATCACAATACCTGACTTAAAACTCTACTACAAAGCCATAGTAATAAAAATAGCATGATATTGGTACAAAAACAGACACATAGACCAATGGAGCAGAATAGAAGACTCAGAAACAAATCTGCACACTTACAGTCAATTAATATTTGAAAAAGAAGCCAAAAACATACCCTGGAATAAAGATAGCCTCTTCAAAAAATGGTGTTGGCAAAACTAGTTAACCATATCCAGAAAAATGAAAACAAAAACAAAAAACAAACAGGAGTCAAACTATTTGCCCTCCAGGAAAAAAAAAAAAAAAAAAAAGATTTTTATGTAAGTGGCTTCTAGTCCTGCTTCCCAACAGTGATTTCCAGGAAACATTTCCCTGTGACACATTTTTTTTTTTTTTTTTTTTTTTTTTTTGCAGTACTGGGGATTGAACCCAGGGGCATTTTACCTCCGAGCTACACCCCCAGCCCTATTTTTCATTCTTTATTTTGAAACAGGGTCTCACTAGGTAGCTGGGGCTGGCTGCGAACCTGGATCTTCCGGTCTCAGCCTCCCAAATGCTGGGATTACAAGCGTGCGCCACCACACTCAACTTGTGACATCATTTTTTAATCCTTCTTACAATTTTTGTAATTTGGATACTGATAATTATAATGCTCTGATCTAAAATACAATCATTTTTGGCCCAGCCATTGCACCAAATAAAAGAAAATTTATTATGTCATATTATATTACACTCTAACATACATCATTACATGTGGGGGAGATACGTTCTCAAATTCCTTGATAACAAAACTCCCACATACTATTCTTTCTTCTCCACAAGCTTGACTCCACCAAATATACATATATATGTAAAGAGAGCATGTCTGAATCTTTGTTTTGAAAGCTAGTCCTGCCCAAGTTTCTGCTTCTCAACAGAGATCCAAATTCCCAAACCAATAGAGGGACTGTCTTTTTACTGAGGGCAAAATGTCACTGGAAATGTAAATCCCTCAATGTTAGATTTCAAGATTCCAAAACAAAAAGACCACAGAAGCTGGATGATCTGATAATAAAATTGTATTTGCTATTAGAAAACATTATTTCTTTAAATGTTGACTTTAAAAAAAACCTATTGTTTGTTTTCCACTTAAATTTGGAATATTGAGTGTTCCTGAGTGACCCCAGAGACACATAGCATCTGTGTTTGTTTTTTTTTTTGGAACTTGACTGTCCCTGTAAGAAAGCCTAGCATCATCTCCAAGCACACATATTTTTGTGAAGTTTTGTGTTTGCACATTGAAATGAGTCATTCCTGATTCCAGACTGATTCCTGAAGAAGGCCCTTATGGAATAATGGAAGTCCATTCTTCATGTTTGATGGATAAGGCCAAGTTAAAATAAGAAGATATCTAAATGTGTACAGAAGAAAGTCTACATTGCAGAAGCTTAACAGTCCTCTTTTGAAAAACCTTGACTTTTATATTCAGTGTTACCAATAAAACTTAAATCAAGAGGTTATTCAAAATCTCCTTAAGATGGTATATTACTTTATAATAGGCTAATTCACAATAGTTTTAAATTAGTATGTTAAGTAAAAAGAAAAATAATTATGATATACAATATATTATTGTCTTTCTTTTTATAATGGACACTGAATCACCATAATCTATATCTTATATCCATTCATATTTTCAGCATAAACCATAATTAAATCCTCTAAAGCTTAGTTACAAGGAGAAGCAAATAGTAAAGTCACTACCTAGGATCATATGAGCCTTACTCACTGTTCCATAAAATGTAATTGTACCTACATGTACTATTGTATTAGAATTAATTGCTTCATATCTTTTCATCTTTTCTTACCAGCAAAACTTATGATTCCATAGAGATTATGTCTTTATTCACTCAACAAAGATGTATATTTCTTTTTCCCCCTATTCCAAAATTAACAATGAAGAGCATATAAATGAAGCTCAATGAGTATTTGTGTGTGTGTGTGTGTGTGTGTGTGTGTGTGTGTGTGACACTGGAGATTGAACCCAGGGAGTTTTACCTCTAAGCTACACCCCCAGTCCTATTTTATTATTTATTTGGAAACAATGCCTCACTAATTTGCTAAGGGTCTCACTAAGTTGTTGAAGTTGGCCTTCAATCTTCATGTCTCAGCCTCCCAAATACTGGGATTACAGGTATGTGCCACCACATTTGGCTTAATGAGTAATTATGAATTAGGCTTGCTTATATGACATTTTACTAGGCTCACACATAAGTTTCAAGGATTGACATCTATAATGAAGTTACGGCATATTAAGTAAGAAATACTTGATTATTTTAATAATGCATAAACAAATCCAGAATATGTATGCTATTATTATTCTTCCCTGCTCTGGCTATCACTTCTACTCAGTGAAATGCAGTTTATATATATGTTTGAATAATTCTCAAAGTGAGTAGAGACAAATTCTTTCCTTCAGTTTTCTTTCTTAAGCTCACAAATCACATAGACCATCACACAAAATTGCCTCTCACTGAAGGAAGTCCCACTGTGATGCAAAGAAAAAAAAAAAAATAGCACCAATCAGTGACTTGACTGTGTCCTCACCTGCAAACGGCAGAGTATTTGACCAAAATCGAATTGGCCAGAGTTGGAACAATGAACAGCAAAGTAAATAATAATAAGATTGTATTATAACTCCAAAAATAAAGTAAATATTCATGAAATTTAACAATACAACTATATGATTAAACAAATAGAAAATAAACTGGGGAAGAGGGACAGCTCTTCCTTACAAAAGAATTCTAATTGATAAATGTCAAATGCATTAGGGAAGTAGAAAGTCACTACTGGAAAATCAGATGAAGCACGGTTTACTGAAGAATGATAAAGAGAAACAGAATGTCTACAGGGCCTCAAAGTACCTCCCTCGACTTATTTATTAATTAATTTGGTAGTTTTAGCATCTTGACACAATATAACACAGAATTTTTTGTGTGTGTGCTTCTCTAGTAGGCAAAGCTAAATTCTTTCCCCCTTGAGTATAGGCTCTACTCGGTTATTTGATTTCAAAGACCAGAGGAAAGAAAGGGAGAACACAGTGAGAAACAATGCTTTCACAGAGATTGCTTGATTACAGTGGTACCACTGTACCTAGGATCATATGAGCCTTACTTACCGTACCACCGTAATCAAGCAATCAAAGTTAATATCACTTGTAATAAAATATTGATATCATGAAGCCTTTCCTATGATGATGGGAACATATCTCTATATTATTCCCCTAAATTCATAACCTCATTCTCGTCATAAGAAAACAACAGACAAACTTAAGTTGAGCGACATTCTGTAATATATAGCCAATACTCTTCCCAAGTATCAAAGTTATGAACAATAGGAAAAGACTGAGGGTCTGTTGCAGATTGAAGGAGACATAACAACTAACAGTAACATAATATTCAGGCTGGGACCCTGAAACAGCCAAAAGCCATTAGGGAGAAATGAATAAAATCTATAGTTTAGAAAACAGTATCGTACCAATGTTAATATCCTAGTGTTGGCCATTTCACCATGCAAGATGTGAGACATTAATCTCAGGGAACGAAGAGAATGTTCCATACCAGCTTTGCAACTCTTCTTGAAATTTAGATTATTTTAAAATGAAATATCCTTGAAAAGTTGGAAGGAATCTTAAGAGAACAATTGTTTAACACCCTGTCTTCCAGCAGATCACAGGTCACTTATTTAGTCATTTATTCATGTAAGACAGGCTCCATGAGAACAAGGAACTTATCTGTTTCATTCACTGCTGTAGCCCCAATACCCAGGCATAACAGGGAGAGCTGATAACAAAGCACCACTTAGTAAATTTGACTTACTCTTATTTTTTTTCTTTTTTGCAGTTCTGGGGATCAAACCCAGAGTCTCATGCATAGTAAGCAAGCACTCTACTGCTGAACTACATCCCTAGCCCCTTCCTTATTTCTTAAAAGTAAAAATGTAGTCAGGAATGGTGGTGCACTCCTATAACCTCAGTACTTGGGAGGCTGAGACAGGATAATCGCAGTTTATGACCAGCCTTAGCAACTTAGCAAGGCCCTGTTTCAAAATTAAAGTTCAGAAGGTGTAGAATGCTCCAGGATTCAATCCTCAATACCCCCCCAAAAGTAAAAAATAACTATAAGAACAGCAACAAACCAATATATCAAGGCTGTTTTCACACTCTTTTACTGAAGCTATCAAGTTCTCAAAAGCCACTTCTCATCTTCCTAGTTTTGGGGAACGTAATGAGTTTATAGACAAGGAATTGTATTGCACCTTATTTAAGGATTTTTTTAAAAGTTAATGTTGTTAGATGAAGTTCAATGTTGCCTGCTGAAGACTCAGTGAGTAGCCATGGTGGCTGGTAAGACAGCCAGTCATTTGGAGAGTGATCTGGAACTCATTCTGATCACCAGGAACTTGTGAAATGATGTGCTCTGTGACCCATGGAGGTTTCTGAGTTAACACTGCAGGAAGCTGACAGGGCACAGGTTACACTCAGCTTTATCTTCAAACAGGTTTTCAGAGGAAGGGAAAGCAGAGGGAGATTACTAACACCTCTGGTGAGAATTCTTCAACTGTGAGAGCATTTCACTCTGCTGTCAGAAAGCTTCATTCCTGACACTTTCCTCTATCTAAACAGAATCATCTTTGGAGCATAAAAATGACAGGATATGGCTTTTCAGCCACAGAAAGGTTAAGTATTGGTGAGACAATTCAACCCCTGTAATCTAACACAAGAAAAAAGTCCTGATCCATATTCAAAATGTGCTACTTTGGAGCCAGGACACAAATAATATGTCTGCTTAGCAACTGGATTAGCCAAAATAAATAACATTTTCTCTTCTGCTTCTTACCTCCCCATAGAATATATGATTCTTTCTAAAAACTAAAGAGAACATACCATATGTATATTTTTTCTAATCTCATAAAATTACAAATAAAACCTTCACAGAATCGTAACATCTGCTTCATCATTACCCTGGAGAAAAGTCATCTTTGCAGAATCACATGAGGACATATAGTTTAATGGGCAACTTGCCTTTCACCTTTGGTCTTCAAGTTGTCTTTGAGAGGGTTGGAGAATACCAGCAATAAATACCAGATGAGGAAAATGAAGGGTCTGGACATCAAAAAGTAATCTCCCTCTGCTTTTTTGTGTTACTGATGGTATTATCAATTATCAAAATTGAAGTATAGTGTTATTAATTTGTTCACAGGATCTATGTTAAGATTTTTAGCACTTTCTTAGGAAACAAATAGTCTGACTGAATGTACAACGAGATGTCGGAAGAATTACATATTTGCTTTCAAACTGGTGCTACTGAGAGGTACCCAGGTAGAAGGGTACTCAAGGATTCAAAACGAAGCAGGTATATACTATGTATTTCTTTGATCTCCATGTCTACTTCCACAAAAATAGATCACACCTAAATATTTCTCAAACATAAACATATCTTTCTGTACCCTATTTTGATCAACTCAGTCCAGACAAGCATTTTTCTCCTTATCTCCTGTCTCATATCTGTCCAATGTGTGATGATAGACCAGCTTTCCAATAACAATGATAAAACCCAAATAACCCAAATTACATTTATTTGTAATTTTTGCCAATTTCCAATATGCAAATACTCCCATCATGATGAATTTCAATCTACCAATAGTTTTAAAACCAGTTCACAATATTCCTGAATACTTAACAATTGACTCTCTATACCAGAATTAACTGATTCAAGTACCCCACTGCCTTGATGCATTGCTGAATGCAGCCTGTTTTGTGTAGTCTTGTTTAAAAACCTTCAACATTCCCATTTTCCTTAGCATTAAGTCCTTCATCCACCACTGAACTTATAAGGCCTATGTTGGTTGGCTGACCCACACCCACCTCTCCAATCTCATTTGATGTTCCTTTTAGGCACATACCAACCCTATTGGATTTTTCTCGTCTTGTTTGTTTATTTCCCATTTCATTTAATTTACCATGGGACCTCTGATCATAAGGCCATCAAACACATCAAACATGCTGTCCCCTGCTCTCTTTATCTTGGTAACTTCTACTTTATCAGGTTTAATCTTAAATACTCACTATCCAGGAAGCCTTTGGACATCCTAAACCAGTGCTTCTAATGAACACGCCTATGATTTTCCTCACTATCAGGAAACTCCTCGAAGTCTGTAGGATTATTTCTTTAATTACCTTTCTATCCCCAAACTGTAAGCACTCTGATGGTTTTCTTACTTCTCCATGGCCATTTGAGGGTCCAGAAAAAGTGTCCAGTACAAGAAGGCCTTTATATTTTTGCTAAATAGTAAGTAAATGATGATTTTCTTCTCACATAAGTGCTCCTTAGGTAAAA
Source organism: Graphiurus murinus (assembly GCA_004027655.1). Lineage (NCBI taxonomy): Eukaryota > Metazoa > Chordata > Mammalia > Rodentia > Gliridae > Graphiurus > Graphiurus murinus. The sequence goes on from PVLC010000587.1 coordinate 40,223, forward strand.
GTACGTATTTATAAATAGAATAAATTAATAGTTATATTCAGAGTTATATGTTCATTGGGAGTCAAATAAATTCCAAAAGGGAAAGTTCTCCACAACCTTAGAAGAAAAGTATGGTTTAAAAGGTAATATATTCTAAAAGCTGATGCCAGATGAACTCTAAAGTCATATGGCTTAGAGTGATGACTGAGAAATGCCACACTTAAAGGGGATTTCTGAGTCTAATACAGGGACACATTCTCTCCTACTCCAGGGTACAACACTTGAATCTTGGTTCAGAGCCTGGAACCCAAAGATGAATTTTCATAAACTTGTCAGGGCTTATATGCAAGAGATCCTTGCATTAAGAAAGACATCAGACCAGAGCCGGGCATGGTGGTGCACACTTGTAATCCCAGCATTCGGGAGGCTAAGACCGGAGGATCCGGGTTCGAGGCCAGCCTCAGCTACCTAGTGAGGCACTCCGCAACTTAGTGAGACTCGGTTTCAAAATAAAGAATAAAAAATAGGGCTGGGGGTATAGCTCGGAGGTAGAATGCCCCCAAGTTCAATCCCCAGTACCGCAAAAAAAAAAAAAAAAAAAAAAGAAGAAAGACATCAGACCAGGTAATATTCAATTTTGCTTCTAATCCAAGGGCTCTAAGATTCCATAAAACAAAAAATGGGTGGTGGGTTGTGATCGAATTATGTACTTCTTTTCTTCTGCCTACATGTATTGTTTTATTCCTCTGTCTGGGCAATGTCCTTGGAAGTTAGGAAAAATTACACCTGTAGAAGGCGATACATTTTCACTAAGCAATGCCGAGAAAGAGGGAAGAGGATAGCATGATAAAAATAATTTTGCTATACACACATTCAACCTTTCATTTAATGTTGGTGTCAGAAAAAAAAAAAGCAGACTTGAAGGATTGGAAGTGTAAAAACAAAGCATAAAATGCCTAAGACAATGCTTATGTGTATTCAGAAAACTTATAGACTTCTAGATTTAGTTTTCCACACAAATCAACCCAAAATATTAGAGCAATGTATAAAAATAGCTTATAAATATTAAAATGCATTTTTGAAAGCGCAACTAAAATTATAACTCCAGAAATAAGAAACAGTCCTTCATTCTATTAGGATAAAAGTACTTCATACCTTCTATTAGGAACCTAAAATTAGCTCTGCAGGTGGTTCTGGTAGTGTACATCTGAACAGGACACAGTCCTTGCCATGCCCTGGGGTATCACAGTGTAATAAAAGAGAAAGACACAGTGTAAATACTTGTAATTCTGAGTGATGAGTACTGTCATAAAGGCCCATGAGAGTCATTACTTGAGAACAGGGAGTAAACGCCATGTGTTTCCTTTTAATTAATTCTTTAAAAAGCCACAGACTGTTTTCAGCTAGGTATTAAGTTGTATTACAAATTTCCCTTCTCAAATGTTAATATCACTATCAAATGTGTACATTGGTTTTCCCCATTTTCAAAAGTGCTTTAATGTGAAAAAAAAATGTTTGTATGGAAGTATACAGAAAATGAGGTGAAGAAAACTAACAAATGCTAGTCAAATTTTGCCTACATAGGAATTCTATTACTCAGGAAAAGTTATGCTGCAAGCATATTTGATAAGTGATATGATTAGAAAAGTATATTCTTCTCCATTAATTGGGTTCTTGCTGGGCAGTTTAGGGGTGAAGAATGAGAAGAGGGAAAGTATTATAATAATTTAAGAGAGAGTGAAAAGATTTTGGATTTCCTGGGACAAATTCATGAATGAGGGAAGCAAAACTAAAAAATGAAAGAAGGAGAAGAGATAGAAAAAATAAAGGAAAATGATTCTGGAATTATAAATATTGGGAATTGTTCACCATAATCAAGTTAATCAGCATATCAGTTGCCTAACATAGTTACTGTTAGTATATGTAATAAGAACACTTAAGATCTACCATCTTAGCAAATTTCAATATTGTATTATATATAATACAATTCTTGACAATAATCACACTGTTGGACATTAGATCTACCTAAATATATAAAATTTTTCATTGTCAACTAGATTGCAATAAAATGAAGGGAGGACTTGAAACTTAAAATACTGTGAACCTAGTCCTCTAAGACATTAGATCCAGAGTTTTGTCTTGAATTTTAATAAAAAGAATGGATTCCATAAAGAAATAAGAGATAAAGACAAGGTTGAGTTTATGAGCATGCTACTTGTATGGTCACTCCATACAGGGGTAATGCTCTATAGTTGTTATTTTGAAATTCTTAGTCCTTGAAGGTATATGTTATATAAAGTCCAGTGGTTCAATGGACCCTGTGCGCGAGTCGAAGAATCTTGAACAATGTGAATATCTGTCATTTTTGCTGCCCATTTGCATATAATGGCTTCAGTGTGCCATCAGCATAGAAATCCCATGGACCTACCATGTGTGAGAGTTCAGGGAGACTCAAAGTATGAACATAGGAAACAAGATCTCTCTACAATTGAGTAAATGGGGCACTCACAGCTCCTTGAGCCCACATTGTCTATTCAAACCAGAACTAGTTTCAAATGCACAAAAAAGGCAATGAAATGCCAAGAAATACAAATTACCAAAAAATTTTATCATGCCTTGTCTTACTGGCATTGATTTGTTTTGTTTTGTTTTGTTTTTAGTAGACACTTAGGCTAAAAGTAGAACTCTCAGGAAAGGGGAAGAAGATAGTACATTGCTCCTTTTTCTTCCAGTTCTTCCTGCTCATCACTAATCATAAAGTGGAGAATATTGGTAGGATGTATATTCATCAAACGATGAAATAAAAATAGTTAAGTTAGTTTTGTACAATAGTCCCACAGTTCTAGCAATAGTTACAGAAAACAAATTGTGTAATTTCAGTAATCCTATCTATAAATTAAATGCTATTATATTTTCACTTAAAACTGGCATTGTGCAATATAAAGATGAACAGTGAAATTAATTCTAATTCTTTTTAAATTATTATTGGTAATCACACATCATGATGAAATTCAAAGTGATAGACATACATGCACCCAACATTCAGTAAGCTTCCCCGGCTCTAATCCTGCTCCCTCATTCTCCCTGTGCACGCCATTAAGATTGGCACTGATAAATTTGTGTATGTACATCGTGTCCACTGAAGTATTTCCTTTACCAAGTCTCTCTTCCCCCTCTTACTTTCCTCCCCAAACTCCCTCCATTCCTCTATTAAAGTTTCTCCTCCTTTGTCTAGAGTCTCTCCTGTATACCAGTTTCTCCCTATTCCACAATTCTAATTCTTTAACATTTTAATTGTCCTTACTTAAAATATCAATAAATAATAAATTAAAAACTGAGATGCAAAGTTAAGAGAGATGCAGTAGAAGAGAGAAATGTTGATATTTTAAAATATTTAAGAGCACTCTTTCTCAGGTATTTTGAACAGGGGCCACATATTTTCATTTTTCCATTGGATCCCAAAATTATATAATAGGCTAATTGGCCTTGGATATTAATGCAATGACTACAAGGCAGAGGAAGAGAGAAAGGGAAGGAGGTAGGCACAGGGTCAAAGAGAGATTTAGAAATCTCCTGGATACAGATGCAAAGGCAGAGCAAGGGACAGAAGATTGCTTCTCAGATTCTCAGATGCCTCCTCAACTTGTGATGGTTTTCTTTCTCAAACTGTAGTTAACAATGTTCTTACATATAATAAAGCATTCTTTAGATACTGATAAAAATATAAACTCACCATAGGCAGAAGCTACATTTTAATTTTTGTTTACCTATGTTTATTACCTTGACATATGTATGTCATCATTGGTGATTTTTTAAAGTTAAGCAATAGTATTTATTGTTGTTGTATCAATTATTCATGTAAATCATTGAAACCAAAGATAAATGATTTCAAATCAGATTTTCTTTCTGGGAAATTGGGACCATAAAATCAAATATGTAGTTTACAGAAACAATGATTTTGTATTCAAATTGTTTATGAGTCAAACCTCCAAGCATATTCAGAATCTGAACATTTCTCTCAACCTCTATCTCTTCCAGGACCAATTCATCAGTATTTCTCACTTGAATTATCACAGTGGGATCTATAGTGTGTGTTCGTGTGTGTGTGTGTGTGTGTGTGTGTGTGTGTGTGTGTGTGTGTGTGTAGGGGGAAGTACTAGGGATTGAACCTAAAGGCATTCTACCTCTGAGCTACATCCCAGTCCTTTTTATTTTTCCTTTGAAACATGGTCTTTCTAGTTTGCTGAGAGTCTTGGTAGGTTGCTGAGAGTCTCACTAGTTGCTGAGGCTGGCCTTGAACCTGAGATCCTCCTGACTCAGCCTCCCAAGTACTGGGAATAAAGACATGTACCATTACACCTGACCACAGTTGAATTTTAGCTGTTTTTTTTTTTTCTTCTTCTTCCTCATTATATAACCTTTTAACACAACAGCCAGAGAAATCACCCTTCTGCTCAAACGCCTTCAATTGCTTCCTTCTGTGCAGAATAAAAGCCCATTCCTCAGATGGACTCCAAGATTCTCTATAGATGGTCCATACTATTTTTTGGACCTCATCACCTTCACTCTTTACCAGCCAACATAACTTCCCTGCTGTTTTTAAAGCATACCAACTGTACACTTGAGGACTTCGACATTTGCTCCCTCCACCACCATGAACACTCTACCCCCAGTTATCTCAATGTTTCTCCCCCTCATCTCTTCTTTGCGAGTCCTTTCCCATGTTAAAAAGTACAACTCAGAGCCAAAGTGGCCGTGCTTTACTCTTCTGTGCTGGGTCATTCCTCCACATTTAGAACAAAACAGTCGCTAATGAATGAGCTCTGAGTGGTCACTCACTAATGTGTTTGTATGGTGACGGTGTCTCTCTAAGAAGACTCAGTTCCTGGGTTTTGTGCTGTTAGGAAAATAAGTGTTTAGTCTTGTGTTTCATAATCTGACGTTTGTCTCGTTTCTTTCTTAAAATTTTCCTCCTTTTTGTATCTTCACCTTCATTGTGCTAAATCCCATGTCACCAGAGACAGGCGAGGTGCAGAGTACCACGCTGCAGATACTTTAGTCTGTGGAGGAGCTGTCAGGGGCTCCTAATCCAGCAGCTTAGTCAAGCACTTGCCCTGATTAACACCTCCAATATCCTCAGCGTGTCTGTGGTCTTGTTTTTGGTGCTGTTGTTGACTTTTGGGAGGTACTCTTAAGCCAAGTGGCCTCTTCTGCTCCTGGAGGTGCACTTAAGCATACAAATTAGCCTCCCAGCTCCAATATTGATATTTTCTCCTCTATTCAAACAATTCTGATCCCATTTTGTAAACTTCAGTCTAGTTATCAATACTAAGAACCTAAGAAAATTGAAAAATATTAAATATTTTTAATATATCCTTTCCAAAATAAAGTTGTTTTTAGAAAATTATAAATGTGTGAAAGGGCTGATTGATAGTTTTGTAAACCTTTTTTAGCCAAAGTAACTTCTTCTAGAAACCAAAGTGTGTATTTTTAGAATTCTTTGCATTGCAAATAACAGAAACTCATTTTAAAATAAATGAAGAATAAAGTGAAGAAGTCTAGGGGTAAAAGTAGTTATTAGAATATCTATATTCAGGGATTTAACTGATATTGTATTATTGTATGAATCTCTCTCTATCTCTCTTTACCCCCCCTCCCTCCATTCTTCAAAAAGTTCTTTTTTATGTTGCAGGCAAGACAGCTGATGACATGCCTAACTTATATCATGCCAATTCATCAATCCCGATGGAAAGAGATGGTTTTACTAACATTTATGGTGAGAGATTAGGAAAGCATTTCCTGGCTGAGATGATATGCTACAAATTCACCCCTTAACCACTCTCTTTGGCTAAAGGCAGGGAGACTCAGATTGGCTGGGTCTGGGGTTTATGACCTTTTTAATAGAGGAGTAGAGTAAATAGAGTTATCTAAACCACAGAACTACAGGAAAGAGTGCTTCTTGTATTGGAAAATTCTTTTATAGCATTCAACATCAACAATGTATTCAGTGGACTATTATTTATAATAATGATTTCTAAGCCAGTGTTGTAGAAGTCAGGAGGACTGATGTGGCCATTGGATGGACATGCAGGTTTGCTGGATGCTTCTGTTTGTAATGGAAATGCTCCCTATATTAAGTGCCACCACCCTTATTTCCTCCATAAGCTTCAAACTGAGAGGTAATTGCTATTACTCCTCAACTTACGGTGAGAAGGTCAGTTGCCCAAGGTTGTAAGCTTAGTCACACAAGTACCAGAGTCCAATTTTGAACCCAAATCTAATTCTGAAAACCACATGCTTTTTAACACATGGTAATGTTCTTACTTGGAAGTTGTTGATGTCCTGACAAAAGTAGAGGTTTCATTTCAATTACTTTCCTTTTGTTTTCTCTAAGAAAATGGACATGCTACCTGCTAGACATCAACTTTGGGGAAGTGATCCATTCTGAGAATCTCTATAGAAGCAGGACCTAGAAAGCTGGAAGATCATTCATTAACGACAGCACAAAAGATGGAAAAGGCCTTTGGTGGTAACTGCAAGATAGATTTCATTTTTTTTTCTGAGATCCTAATGTGAAAAAGATAGAGGTTTGGTAGATCTTCCATTTCCATCTATAACTGAAAAAGTCATTATTTTTCATGGACTTTGTATTAAGTAGTTGGTATGAAAAGTCAGACTGTATCATAAACTTATATAATAATTATTATTGAATTTTTACTATTTAAGCATTAAAAAACATAAGGGCCTAAAATATCTAATGAAACCATTAAAATATAAATCAGCATGAAAGATAAATAAAGTACAAAAGGAAAGACTAAAATTTAACTTAACAAAATCTCACACAAGCCACCTTATGTAACTTGACTCTTCCCATCCTCCTAAATTTAGGGGAAGAACATGTTATGGCCAAGTTTAGCTCTTGTTCTTCCTCTACAAAATTGCAGGACACTGTGAATACTGTGGTTTCTGTCCAAGTGAAAACTTCCCACGATTATGTTTCTGATGTTTTACTATACAAGAAGGAAAAAATCAATCTAATTTCTCTACAAAAAAAAAAAAAAAAAAGGATTTCAAAATTAAACATGGAATAGTGGATAGTTCAAACTATACAATCTCTCAATTATTTGAAATGGCCTTCAAGGACACTTAATTTAAGCCACTAAAGATCAAAGTTCTTTAGTTTTAGTTTTTCATTTAAAAAAATAAAAGGATCTATATATAAAAATCCAAAAACCCCAAAGGGAACTGGACAGAGCTGTTCAATCCAGAATAGACATCACTGGTATCCACAAATATTTATTCATAAAAACCTGCAGAGTTACTCAGTCCCTACAGGATTAAGTCTTAAATCTTAAAATGGCACATTTGGGTTTCTCTATTCAGGCCCTTACTTACCTTTACATTTTGTACTAATAACATCTCTTTCCTTCAAGTTCTAAAAGCTGACTTTCTATTTCCAATTGTGGTGTCAGTTTTTGCCTTTGTTCCTTTCCTTGAAGTGGGGAAATAATGTCTTCTCTCATTTTAAGAACCAGCGAACTCTGATAGTGCATCCCTTAACTCAAACAAAATTCTGGGTACTGTTACCAAAGGGGAAAAAGTCAATCCAAGTTTCTTTTCTCCCAGAGTGTTTTGTTGTTGGTTTTCTGTTTGTTTTGTTTTGTTTTGTCTTGTCATACCTCTATTGCAGTTCTCCTATTACCTTAATTCACAATAAATTGCATTGTACTAAATTAATTACATTTAATCACATTATATTTTGATTTATTTAATTTAGGGTCATTGGATTTCAAATTCCTCAAGAGCCCTGTTTTATTCATCTTTAAGCTCTCAATTCTTAAGAGTGCCTTTGTTTCAAGTAGGTGTTCAATTAATAGTTGGTTAATTATTTTCCATAATATCTAGCACATGCAAAACACTCAAGATAAAAAGAGACATAGCTGACACTGACAAACACTTATTATGGGAAGGCTAGAGCAAGAGGATCTCTTGAGCCTTGAAGTTCCAGATCAGCCCAAGCAATACAGTGAGATCTGATCTCAAAATAATAATAATGATAACAATAATGACTCAGATTCCAGGGAGTTCATAATATGTTTACAAATGGAATTTACAGAAAATAACACTTTATTGATTTTTTTTTCTGGTACTGGAGATTAAACCATTCTACCTCTGAGCTACATTCCCTAACCCTTTTTATTTTTATTTTTTTTATTTTGAAACACATCTCACTAAGTTGCTGAGGGTACTTGCTATGTTGCTGAGGCTGATCTCAAACCTGAGATCTTCCTGTCTCAGCCTCTCAAGTATTGGGATTATAAGCATGCTCCCCTATGCCCAGCCAGAAAATAATATCTTAATGACAAAACAACAGAAAATATTTACATAACCCATATTACATGCCAGGGACCATTCTAAGTGTTCTAGTTGAATTACTTTATTTAATTTACATAATAGTGTCTATGAGGTAGATATCATTTTACCAGTAAGGAAACTGAGGCACCAAAATAATATGGAATTTGTCCAAGATAAGCAGTCAGACTGGAACAAAATCCCAAGCAGTCTGGATTTAGAGTTACTCTTAACCTATATATTATGCTATATGTAACCAATTAACAACAAAAGTTAAATTTAACTAATTGATTTAAACATAAATATTCAATTATTAGCACATGTAAAATATCTTTACAAACAATTCTATACTTTTAATTTCACTTTGAATCAAAGATTGTGTTTCAACCCATAATTTCTCTCAACCATAAATATGTAAATTGCTAACAGTTTCTTCTTAGGGGCCTCAGAAAAAAGAGAAGGCATTGTTACCAATTGCTACTCAACCAGGGCAGCTCTGCTTTTACTTCCTTTATGGTTTGGGGACTGTATGTACAGCTTTGGCTACTGAAAATATAAAATTTACTGTAAAAATTACTGTTATCGGGGATATATGCAAGTCTATGGAAGACTCAAGAGCAGCCCCAGATAAAACAAAAACTTAAGTAGAATGTGCTTTTTGAAATCATAAAGTTCTCCTTCTCTGTCTCCTGCTCACCATCATGCCAACAATATAAAACCAATGTCACAGCTACTGTTAGCACACATGTAGTTAAGCCAAACCGTCCTTGAACCAGGTGCAAACCCTCCCCAAATGTTTCCCTGATTAACCAGACCTGGACTTTGCAACCCATCTCCTACCCCTGCCCTGGGCAACACTATTTCTAAATCTGTACTTGATTACTTCAATTTCTTGTCTTCTTTCAACCTTGGGTGTGATTTTAAGTGCATGCTTCCTCCAATACTCACCGTTAACGTCTTGTTTCCTAAATCGTTCCAGTTAAAATTCCTGCCCTGACCCAGGATACCATGCCAGTGCAACTCCAGATCACCAGTACCCAGGAGAAAATTGGAAAACTATAGTTTCTTGATTAGGGTTATGGCATTAACTGATCACAGATGCCCCAACTTCTGGGGTTTACATTTCATGGGGATTCTTCTGAAGTGAAATGTGGATTTCTGTGGTAGTTTGAAGTATGGCTGAAAGTCAGGATCTACAGGCCTATCCACCTGCTCCATTAGAATAGATTTTTCAGGACATGCCATCTCCTCCAAACTCATGTAAAAGGCAACCACAGTGCCACCCACTTCTTCTAATTCATCAAGTTTTTCAGTATGGTGTATGTAGTGCTGTTAACATCCCCAGACACCATGCAGGACAGACTTTGAAATAGGGACACATAGTCAAAATATAGCCAGAAGCAGAAAATTGAATCAATAAGATCTTCAAACTGTTATTTGAGATTAAAAGACAAAATCTTATGAGATATTAAAAGTACCATTAAGCCAACACCAGTATCTTGAGTACTATCATGTTTAGTTGTTAAAGTAGAAAACATCACCAAGGAAGCAGTTATTCTATGTTACTGAAATAAGGCTAGTGCCTTGTAGAAGCATACGCACTGGGCTGAATAACTGAGCAAAAGACACAAGTGCTGCTAGCTGGTAGATGGGATGACTGAGTACAAAGTGTGCAGAAAGGGAGAAAGTGGAAAAAGAGATGCAAAAGTAGAAGCGGAATGTTTCCCAAGTACTGGGATTAAAAGTCAATCATGCAAAAGTAGAAGTATGATCATCCCCTTCTGGGAAGACAAATACAGGTATTTTACAAATAGGTGAAAATCTGTGAAGCAAGAATCATGTGGCCTCTATATAAGACAGTTCAGTAAAGTACAAAGACCTCTTCAAACAATCCCAATTTACTTGGGAGGCTGAGAGAGGAAGATTTCAATTTTGAAGCCAGCCTCATCGACTTAGTGAGGCCTTCAGCAATGTAGTGAGACTCTATATCAAAATATAAAATAAAATAGTATCCCTAGTACTACAAAAAAATTCCAATTTAATAGGATAACTGATTTATACTGGTAAAAAAATGTACATCTTTTTAAAAACTGGGGAATAGAAAGAAATAATCTCAGAAAGTACATCTTCACTGTACAAAGAACACAAACATGCTTAATACTCAGTCGGTTATTTTTAGGAAAAAAAAATTGAGAGCATATCAACAGAGCATATCTTACAGTTCTTTAAATGTGGCCTTTCCCTTCTTTTCTTCTTTCCCCTCTCACTAAACTTTTCTTCCCTCCCCCGCCTTCACCTTCCTTCAACAATTTCATACTCTATTCCAGGATCTTTTCTAGATAGTTCATGTTTATACACTATTTCCCCAAAGTAATACCCTTCCCACTCTCCTGAAAAGCAATGCGTATATTCAGTGGGTCTTGAAGTTATAAAGCATAGGATGGAATCCAACTGTATAGACTTTGGCATGTTAATCCTTCAACTGCTGTATCCTCACTTATAGCCTGTGAATGATAGTTATATATCTACCTCCTTCATTTGTGATAAATATAAAATTAGATAATCCAAGTAGAGAATTTATTAAAATATTGTACCTGACATATAGCAATGGTTCAATACATTTTAGTTATTGTTGTCATTAATGTTTTTAAGATTCATTGCGAGCGTGGTGGTGCACACTTGTAATCCCAGTACTTGGGAGGCTGAGACCGTAGGATCTCAGCCTCAACTACTTAGTGAGGTTTTCTGCAACTTAGTGAGACCCTGTTTCAAAATAAATAATAAAAATAGGGCTGGGGGTAGAGCTTGCAGGTAGAATGCCCCTGGGTTCAATCCCCAGTACTGAAAAGAAAAAAAAAAAAAAAAAAGGATTCTTTGTGGACTAGCCATCTCAGCAGCTCTGTTGTTCTACTTTTGAAACTTGAGTCCTAACCTTCTATAGTTCCTGTAGCACCCTGTGTATGTGTGGCTGACACAGCAATGCACCACTTAGAACTCCCTACAAGAAAGGACCTGCTTCAGTGCTTACAGGGAGTATGCTCATCAGACAGCTTTGCCTTCTGCAAAGAGTGACCTTGACCTCACCCAAGGTCATGGTCTTCTTAGGGCATCCCACATTCAGCCACTGAGTAAGGGGAGAACTTAAAGTCCAGGCTGTCATGGGACAGTTCTGAGGGGCAATATTCACTTTAGAAGTCCCACTGTGCCAAAGTCTAACACTTTGGCACACGTAGCACATTTTGACTTTGCCATCTGCCCCATTCTGCTCCTGCCACCATCTTTTGTGAACTCCTAGGTATTCATAACTTGTACACAGATCCCAGGATCTGCTTCCAGAGATCCTAACCTGGTACCACACAATATAATTGTATCCTGTTAGGTAGCTTATTTCTCTAAGTCACTGGATTATATGATCTTTGAAGACAGGGGAAAACAATCTTATTTATCTCTGTATTCTCAGATCATAGCAAGTGGTGATTAAATAAGAACTCATTCACTGAATGAATTAAAAATAAAATCAACCTGAGGAAAAATATTTAAAATATCAAAACATCATAAAAATAATAATTATGTTTCATGTTAACTTAAAATGCTTTCTTGAAAGTGGTAGCAGTTTTTCTAAACTGCATGCACACTGTAGGGGAAGTAAATTTTATTAGTATGCTCAACACCACTCTGCACAGAATCCTCTTAACCACTTAACAGCTGCAGCAATTTTATTTTCCTCTCCAGTGCTTCCTACATGTACTTGGAGAAATCAAATAATGAACAATGTATGTACGACATCTGGTGGCTCCCGGATTATGTTACATCCACCTTGCCTGGAGTCTGAGCCACAGGGGCTGGCGATCCTGTGACCCTGACCGTCTCTTGTATTGAAATCCTACACAAGATTAACATGGGTCAGTCTGTCAGGGCTGGGAGGGAGGGAGCTATTAATTTACCAAAGATGCCACTTGTGATGAACGTAATAGCCCCATTCTTTAAATCCTTTCATTTATATTGTCTTTTAGAATTAATAATCACTCATCCAATTAAATGTTCTTGGTCTGGGCCTATGGCCAATTCTGTGTCATAGAAGGTGATAAACTTATTAGCTGTAAGCCTTAAATTAACCAGCGTCCAACCAGAGGGAAGTATGTTGCCCAAATGAGCCACCTCCTTTCTATTTAATCCCATCCCATTATAACTGATGCTAGGAAATATCTTTATTACAATGCTGCTGTTACAGTCCACAGGATGGATTCACTTGCTACAGTGATGACTACAAAGCTGAAGTTCTTGTGATACCTTTTCAACTATTGGTGAATTTACTTCATAAATATTTATGAGTCTATGCAAATATTATTGAGCCAAATATAAACTCATGCAAACATAAACATTAGAGGTAGGAAGAGCAGAATAAAAATAGTAGAAGAGTTTTATATGCTGCTGCTGTTATTCTAATAACACACTCTGGTGGCCAACACTTTTGACCTGATTTAAAAATACTCCGAGAAAAGGAAAGGGAAGATCAAACTGTTTTGTTACTACTAATAGGTAACAGGACTAAAGGTGAAATTATTTTTATTTGCATTATTCGGATAGTTTACTTTATTCTAATATTAATCCTGCATGTTTTCTTAGAGCTTTTGCTGAAAAAATTAAACAAACATATAAATCATACACTAGGGAAACTAGGTAAAGAAAGATCAAATCAAAACTTAGAAAACACTGTTAAGTATCTGTAGCTTCTTTAGGATGTGAAAGAAATACACTAGATCTAAATTAATGCTTCGAGCTATTCACATAAATCTAAGCATATGCTACTTTGCAGTGGGCTAAACTGTGGGCCTTTCTTGAACTACAAATCCTTAAAAATAAGAACTGATGAAAAGGGTCAGCAAAGTTAATCACCATGGGAATCCAGGCAGTTTTCCACTCTTCACGTTCACAGTTGACAAATGTCATTGGTTTGAGGTCAACATTGGTATTTAAATAAGAATATATCTACATTCTTTATAACCAAAGCCTAACTAGCATTTTTGAAGTATGTTATTAGTGGAAATGTCAACAAATCCTCAGTCCTTTGAATTTTCTTCTATTGTTCATAAGTGGGAAATTTTTCTCCAACAGTGATACTGGCAAAGATATCTTCATGAGTTATCATATAAGCACATGAATTTTCTAAATTAGAATTACCATAATTTGTTGAACATGGTTCAGAGAAAAGTTAGGAGAATTTCTGGGTTAATTTACCTCACACCTCATTGTATTCCACTTGATTTACAATGATCTGTGTATAATCTTTTACTACAGAATTTATGACAAGCATTTGATTGGTGAAGAAGAATATGAGACAATATTTGTTCTTATTGTCTGCCAAGGAACATGCTATAAATTCATGGACTAAAAACTCATCCATCCCTATATGGGCAGGCACATGTTGCTTTTAATTTTCTTTTTATTCATCATGCTTATTATAGTATCCTGCTTCATTTATTATACTTATTGAACTTTGAACTACAATGTTTCTCAAAGGTTACCTTCACTGCTTCTCATCTTACATAAAATTCCGAAGAACCAAAGTAGTCTGAATGTGTAGATGATTCTTAAGTGTCTGAATTGTTATCTTTTTTAGAAAACATTTACAAAAGGAATAAAAGTTCAGTATTTTAAAGATAACTGACTGAAAACCTCATGAAAATCAAACCTTAATTCTAATTTCACCATAGAAATTCTAAAATTCTGAAGTGAAAAGAAAATGTCAATATAATTCTTTTTTTCTTATGCATATGTCTTTGCTTTTAATTTTTAAATTATGTATATGACATAAAGTTTATATATTTATATGTACATGTGTATATATACATATAAATGATTACTACCAACATGCAAATTATCCTATCTGTTGCCTTTCATTGTTGTTGTTGGTGGTGGTGGGGGTGGTGGGGGTGGTGGGAGTGTGTGTGTGTGTGTGTGTGTGTGTGTTAAAAACACCTAAGATCAAATCTCTTAGCAAATTTTCAGTGTATGTTACAAAATCATTAACTGTGATCCTCATGATGTATGGTAGATCTCTGGAGATATTCATCCCACTTATCTGTAGGTTTGTACCCATTTACCAGTATTTCTCCACTTTTACCCTTTCTTGCTCTCTGTAACCATTCTACTCTCTGTTTCTATGAATTCAAGTTATTATTATTATTATTATTATTATTATTATTATCATCATTGTTATTATTATTAGTGTTATTGATTCTGTATATAAATGAGATCATATAGTTTCCTTTCTGTGTCTGGCTCATTTCACTCCACACAATGTTATTCAAACTTCTCCACATTATTACAAATGACAGGATTTCCTTCTTTTTTAAAGTCTGAATAATATTGTGTTGTTTATCCACAGTTTCTTTAACCATTCCTGCATCAATAGACAATTAAGTTGTTTCCAGGTTTTAGCCATTGTGAATAATGCTGCAATAAGCTGAGAAACATAGATATTTCTACAAGGTGCTAATTTCATTTCCTTTAGGTATATACCCAAAAGAGGGATTTCTGGGCTATATGCTGGTTCTATTTTTAATCTGATAAACACCATGAGGAACTTCCATAGTTTTCTACAATGGTTGTATAAATACATTCCCACCAACAGGATTTGGTTTTCTTCTTTCTCTTCACCCTCACCAACACCTATTACCTTTATTTGGTAACAGTCTTCCTAACAGTTTAAGATTTTGATTTGCATTTGCTTGATGACTAGTGATGCCAAGTACCTTTTCATATATCCACTGGCCATTTTTGTGTCTTAGGACAAATCTCTATTTGTCTTTGCCCATTTTTAATTTGGGTTATGCATATTTTTGCTACTGAGATTCCTTATATATTTTGGATATTAATACCTTATCGGATATATGGTTTGCAAAATATTTTTTCTAAATTCATAGGGCACCTTTTTATTTTGTTGCTTGTTTCCTTGGCTGTGTAGAGGCTTTTCAGTTTGTTATAGTCCCAGTTATTTATTTTTGCTTTTGTTTCCTGAACTTTTGATATCATATGCAAAAATCTTTACCAAGACTAATATCAGAGAGTTTTTCCCTATTTTTCTTAAAGGAGTTTTAAAGTTTTAGTTTTATAGTTTTAGTTTATGTTGAGGTGTTTAATCCACTTTGAGTTGATTTTTATGTATGGTTAATACAAAGGTCCACTTTCATTCTTTTGCATGTAGATATCCAGTTTCCACAATGTCATTTATTGAAGATACTATCATTTCCCCACTGTGAATTCTTAGTGGTTGTATTTAGAGTTATTTCATCATATATGCATGGGTTTATTTCTGGATTCTCTATTCTGTTTCTTTTGATCAGTGCTATATTATTCTGACTATGATAGCTTTGTAATATAATTTAAAATCAAAGCTGGGTATGATGGTACATGCCTGTAATTCCATTACTTGGGAGGCTGAGATAGGAGGATTACAGGTTCAAGGACAGCCTCAGCAAGTAGTAAGACTCTCATCAACCTAGCAAGACCTATTTAAAAAATAAAATAGGGCTGAGGGTAGAATGTCCCTTGGTTCAATCCCCAGTACCAAAAATAAATAAATAAATCAGAACATTATTCCTCCACCTTTATTTTTCTTTCTCAATATTGTTTTGGCTATTTGGGAGTCTTTCATGGTTCCATATGAATCTTAGGATATTTGTTTCTATTTCTATGAAAAATATCACTAGAATTTTGATAGGGACTGAATAGAATCTAATAACTTTGGAATTTATGGGTAGTTTAACAATATTAATTCTTCTAACCCATGAACATGGGATATCTTTCTATGTATTTTTATCTTCTTCAATTCCTTTCATCAATGTTTATAGTTTTTCTTATATAGAATTTTTACTTCATTCATCGAATTTATTCCTAATTATTTAATTATTTTGATAACTATGATAAATAGTATTGTTTTATTGAAGGACAACTCATATTTAAAAATAATGCACACAGAAAACCTACCTTACTTCTAATTTTAGTAAGTTATTTTATAAAATAGACCAAGGCCTGGGCAGAGTAATCAGCCTGCAGGAGAGTCCAGGGATAAATGCGAACAGACTCTGGATTGGGATACTCTGACTTTGCTCTACAGCCTCGATTCTTCCTGCCAACCCTAAGGCTCCATCTGTGGTCTTGTTCTTCCATTTGTAAACCATGTAATCTCGGGCAAGTTTGGGTCTAGAAAGTCCCCCAAAAGCTGATGTATTGAAGACTTCATCCTCAGGGAAGCAATGTTCAGAGGTGAGGGTTTTAGGAAATGTTTAAATCATGAGGTCTCTAACCTCATCGTAGATTAATCCATTTGATGTATTAATAATTTCAATGGACTATTGGGAGGTGATGAAAACTGTAGGAGTTGGGACCTTGTTGAAGGAAGTAGGACACTGGGGTGCCTTTGGTGACTGTAGCTTTCTCTGGCACCTCTCTCTGTGTCTCTCAGCTTTCTGGCTGCCAAAAGTTTAGCAGCTGCACTCTGCATGCCCTTCTGCCATGATATTCTGTCTCCCTCAGGCCCAAAGCAAAGGACCCAGCTGACCAAGACCAAAAGCTTTCGAACTATGAGCCAGAACAATGCTCTCCTCTCTGAATTGTTCTTGTCAGGTATCTTGTTCACAGTGATGAAAATCTGACTAACACAGCCTCAATTTCCCCTCTGTAAAATGGGCATACAAAGTAACAATCTCTTGGGAAATTTATATGACATTTCTCACAAAGCACTTAACCCTTTGGCCCATAATTGGCATATGATATAAGTAGGCTATTATCAAGATGAATTTTTTCTTTTACTTTTTTATCATGTAAAATAGTAAAGAAAGATAAAGAATCAGAAAAGGCCTTTAGATAATTATCAGGTAAAAAAGATGAAATTTCATAGGTTATAGGAAAGAGAATATTTTCTTTTAAATCAAGAAAATAAGAATTGTTGTTTTGTGGATCATATGAACATATATAACTCTATTCTAGTTGTAGGCAAATCAATCAACAAATGTTACCTGTAATCATTAATATGCTTATTATTAATAATAACAGTAGAATCCGGGTGTAGTGGAGCATGCTTGTAATCCCAGTACTTGGGAGGCTGAGACAGAAGGATCTGGGTTTGTGGCCAGCCTCAGCTACTTAGTGAGGCCCTCTGCAACTTAGTAAGACCCTGTTTCAAAATAAAGAATAAAAATAGGACTGAGAGGATAGCTCAGAGATAGAATGCCCCTGAGTTCAATCCCCAGTACTGCAAAAAAAAAAAAAAAATAGTAACAGTATTATTATTTATTTTTATTAACAGTAACAGTAGTATTTCTTTCTATATGGCTAAATCTAAGAACAAAAGTGCTGAGAATGTAAGCTTGAGATAAACAAACCAGCCAGGCATGGTGGGGCATGCTTGTAATCCCAGGAATTGGGAGGCTGAGACAGGAAGATCCCAGGTTTGAGGACACCCTCAATTAGTAGTGAAACTCTCATCAAACTAGCAAGATCCTGTTTCAAAATAAAAATAAAATCGGGCTGGGGGTGTAGGATGGAGGTAGAATGCCCCTGGGTCAATCCCCAATACCAAAAAAAAAAGGAAGAAACTAGGTAAGTTCTTGTTAAGGAAAGTGCCAACTCCTCCTTCTGGTCTTTTGACACAGATCAAGGGAAAAGTTCATTGTCATTTGAGAAGTATGTCCAGATTTAAATTCTTTTATCAACTGTAAAGAAAATTATTTGAAGAAATTAGTGTGGGGTTTTTTTGGAGTGATTCCAAGTGGGATATGGATTTCAAAGGATTTTTAGCAAGTGTAAAAATACTGTCACAGTCAGGGGAGAGGAAAAGCAGAGCACCAATAAGAAATGGAAAATAAAACGAAGTTGAGGAGAAAAAATAAGAAGATTGTACAAGCCACCGAGGTGGTACGCACCTGTAATCCCAGCCCTTAGGGGGCTGAGACAGAAGGATTACAGGTTCAAGGCCAGCCTTAGCAACTTAGTAAGACCCTGTTTCCAAATAAAAAGGGCTGGTAGGTATAACACACCCGGGTTCATTCTCCAGTACCTTCCCCCACCAGAAAAAAAAAGAAAGAAAGAAAGAAGAAAGATCATACAAAATTTAAGTCATCACAAATTTCTTAAATTTAGTGCAAATAATATAATTAGTCAGTTCTGGAACTGATTGATCTTCCCAGGAACTATCTCAGTGGGCCTCAAGGAGCTGGTCAGGCAGGGCCCAGGAAGGAATCCACTGCATCCAATGCATATGACTGGGTAACAGGGAAGAATGACACTGCGTGCTTCTGACCACATGACTAAGTCAAGTGTGCATCACAGCAGCTAGCAGTTAAGTGGGGCGGCTAGACTGAAGTATTTCCACTGGAATGTGGCAGCTACGCTGCACCTCACTTCTAGTACTGGTCTTGCTGGGAGGAGCAGCACACACCTGCAATGCCCAGTTCTGGGGATACTGAGACAGGAGGATTACAAGCTCCAGGTTAGCATGTACTAACTTAGCAAGACCCTGTCTCAAAGTGAAAAAATAAAAAGGGCTGGGGTTGTAGCATAGCATGAGAAAGGCCCTGGATTCAGTTCCTAGTAATGTACAAAACAGACCTTTATTCTATCTTCTCTCTCTTTTCCTTCAGTTGTTTGCTGCATGCAAAGAATCCAGCAGACAACACTGGGCTCCAGAGGATAACAGAACCATGACTGGGAAAGGGATTGAGTCAAGATGACAGTGTGAAGTCCTCCCCCTACTCCAACCTTCATTTGACTGTGGCATGAGCAAGAGATAAACTTGTGCTCAGACATTCTGATTCCATGCATGTTGATAAGCCTAGCCTGAGGAGGACTGTGAATTAACCCTTGGTTTTGGCAGATATGAATAATTGATAACCTTGACCTGAGTTTCTAGTGGAATGATGGGAAAGACAGCATCCTAATAATACATTCAAGAGATGATGTTAAGAGAAAATGTGCAGACACAATTGTTTGGGGAGTTTTCCTACAAGGGTAGAAAAAGTTTATACTTACGTATGTATCCGTAGCCCATGCACCACTATTAGAACATGTTCAATGAGGGGGTATGGTGAGCAGAGTAACAGTTTCCCCAAAAACCTCACATCTTAATCTGTGGGATCTGTGAGTAGCTTATGTTATATAGTGAGAGGGAATTAAGTTTACAGGTAGAATTCTGTTGCTAATCAGCTGTTCCTGAAATAAGATTATCCAGGTTTACCCAATGTAAACACAAGCCTTAAGTGGAAGAGATGAAGAATCAAAATCAGAGAGACTGTATTAATGAAGTAGACTCACCTGGCCACTGATAGGTTTGAAGATCAAAGGGGGCCAATAGCTAGCAATAGAGGCTTCTGGGAGCTGGGAGAGGCAAGCAAATATATTCTCCCCTTCATCTTAGGGAACTCAGACTTCCTACATCTTGATTTTGGCCAAGCAAGTCCCCTTTCGGACTTCTAGGAGGACTTTGGATCTTCAGAACTGTAAGCTAAAAATTTTGTGTTGACTTTAGCCTCTAACTTTGGGGTAATTTGTTAAAGAAAGAACAGAATTCTAATATGGGGGAAGGAGAGGGGAGCTCATTATAAAAAACAAACAAAATGCCATGTCTAAATAAAATATACATGATAAGGAAAATGATTATGTAGAGAAATTTTTTAATTGCACTCTAAATTATAAAAGAAAATCCAAATAATTAAAAAATAATATTCATTAAAAATTCTAGCTCTCGAACTTAAAGATAATTTGATGCAGAGTCACTCATGTTCCTCTTCATGGTCCTCTGTATTAGTCAGGACTACTAAGTCTAGCTTGACCAGAATTTCTAAAATTTGTTTTGTTTTGGAAAGAAAAACAAGTGAAGCTTGAAAACACTAAAAATTTGGATGTCCTCTGCCTCTTTCATTCTCTCTTGAAATTAGTTTCATTGCTCTCTACTGCAGTCTGGTTTCTCCATGCTTTCTGTGGGCATGGGGCAGGCTTCCCTATAATATGCAATCAGTAAGCTAATCGGGTAATCAATAAGCCAATAGGCCAAGCTAGGTCACATGATTGTCCTTGACCTAGTGTGTGGCCAGAAGAATAGGACACTTGTCAATCCTGTAGCCAGAGGAGGTGGGCTTGTTACCTGAAGAAAGAAAGACAGATAAACAAAATAGAAATTCAACATGGTAACTTATAAGAATCCATTTTAGGGAAATAAGGATGCAGAAAAATATACAAATGTTTGTAAAAGTTAAAACAATCTATATACTCAATCAAAGATGGTAAATTAAATTATGGTCTATGCACCTGATAAAATACTTTGTAGTCATTAAAAGTATTTTCCATGAGTTTTTCTGATTTAAAATTTTGAGTTAAAAAATCACGCAAAACTCCTGAGAAAATATTAGCAAAAATTAAAAACAAGTGCATATAATATGGCCTAAGTTTGCAAAAAGGGGATATATTTATGTAATCCATCAAAATATTAACAACATATCTAGAAAAGATTTTAATACTTTGCTTTTAAATAAGTAGCCAAAAGTGGTAAATAATTTTTGCAGATTGCAAATCTGCACCTAAAACTGTTTTTGTAAACCATGTTAATATTCAACCAAGGTAGACTCAGCTCTTGCCCCTCGCCCAAAGGTTTAGAGCTTGACTGTGAAGGGCCATCACCTGGGCAGCTTGTTAGCATGCTGAGCCCTAGCCTCTCTGATTCACTGCACCTGTGGTCGGGATGCAGGAATTGCAACCCTAGCAAGTTCACATGTGATGCTAAGAATAGTGGTCTGGGCACCACAGCTTGAGAACTGCTCTGATCACATCTTACCAAAGGAAAGGCCTTGAGCAAACTTCTCAGCTACACCTCTGAGCCTTCAGCTGCTTCCCTTCCCCAGCTCCCCCACCATGCTTTCTAAACTGCTTAAATCCTCCCTGTCCAAGAATCAGCTGAAGCATCACTTCTCTAAGAGAATTTCCTTAACTTTCTAATCCAAATTGGGTAACTTTCTCATCTTTGCTTAAAGCTTCTTGCACTAACTTCTGTCAGCCTCTACGTATTAGCCTGGCATGGTTTTGAATGGATGAATGAACCTATTTTTTTTTTTTATCTACACTTATGTAAGATGGCGATGGTTGTTATAATTCAAACTATACACATCAGTAAATAGATTCACAGAAATTACCCTTTCAGTCAAACAGATGGTTAAAGGCACAGTCGAGTCTCAGCTCCAGTTTTTCTGATTGCAAGTCTTTTCTGTGTAATCCCATGATGTCCCCCAACTACAGACGTTGTATGTTTGGCATATAAAACACTTTTCCCCCACTATCTTCTACAGTAAGATCAACTTGGTTAAAAACGTAACGGATCAACTGGGTGTGGTGATCCATACATACAATCTCAGTTTTTGGGAGGCTGTGACAAGAAGATCACAAGTTCTTGACCAGCCTCAACAACTTAGTTAGGCCCTCCACAATTTAGTGCAACCCTGCTTCAAAATTTAAAAAATGCACCCATGACTGATTTATCATTTCACTCACTATCACCTAGTCTGACCATTTCTATAAGCCTGGTTTAAGGCCTAGTTGATTAAGCAGGAGATCTGTAGTTTCAGTAAGAAACTAAAAAAATTTTTAGTAAAAATATGTGAGTTTACTCAACTAGAAAACAATGTTTGTTCCTAATTTTTTTTTCACCAGAGATCATTTTTAACATCTTGATGTATTTCTGTTGAATGTATGGGAAATATCTTGCCATTTAGAATACTAATCAAAATATGTTTCCTATTTCAAAAATATTTATCCATGATCCCATATAGGTTGTTCTTTTATTCATGTTTCAATTGGGCTTTTCCATAATCAGAGTTACATCTCTTCTTTAAAAAAATAATCTAACTTTCAGAATACTTCAAATTAGAAGAAAAATGGGGAGGGAAGACTTTAAATCTGTTGTGTAGAAATTTAAGTTTACAGTTACTCTGAAAATTAAAGCAGCCATTGAATAACAATTTTAATTAATGAGGAGTTAGCAGTACTCTGTAAGAGTTTTAATATTTATGTTAATAAAAATAAACATTATTTTTCAGAGCACATTATCCAACCTGGGTGTTCTTAGACATGCAAGGAAATCTCTGGTGTTCTTCCCTCAGTGGTAAAATTGAAGGAAAAAATCAGTAAGAATATTTTTACACAGTATTTTTTGTAAGAATGAAACCTGGTGTGTAGCCAAGGCTCATTACCTAGTATATAGAAGATAGTACTCAATAGGTGCTAATTGAGTAATTTTTATTTTTTCTGAAAATGTGGTAGTAAGCCAATAAGTGGGTATCTATGGATGTGGATTTGGCTAACTAGATTAATCATTTGAAAGAACATTGTATCTGTACTGAACATGACTTCCTGTCATTATTCCCTAAGCAAATAAGGTATAATAGTTTTTACATAGCATTTACATTGTATTAGGTGTTATAAATAATCTAGAGATGATTTAAAGTATATAGGAGAGTGTGTGTGATTTGTATGCAAATAGTATGCCATTTTATATAATATACTTGAATATCCATGCAGTTTGGTATGTGTGGGGCATCCTACATAAGGTCAGCCAATTTGGAGACTGCAGAACTCTAAAGAAGACTGCAGCCTCTAAAGAAAACTGACTCCAAAGCATGTGCTTTAAAAAAATAATGTTAATTTTGTCTGGGAAATATCAAAATCCTACAGAGTATTTCTAGGTTCTCAGATACCAAGGAATCACTCTATTTCTTTTCTTGATTCACGGTCAGGCCTTTAAAGCAATTATTATTTGCTGCTGCTTTGTCTTTAGAAAATATTTAAATTTAAGGAAGAAATGGGCATCATAACATGGAGAAACTAGGCACTGATAAATTAGTTCTTCTAAATTACATTACTGATAATTTAATCCAGCTCAGTCACCAGTGTTTCCAGTTTCCAGAAGAGTATATTAAAAATGTGCATTTTAAATATGTGGTCAAGGATATTTTATAAAGTTGGGGACATGACAGATTATACTTCAAACTTCCTGAACTAAAAAGCTAATGAGCAAAATGTTCAAAGCTATACAGACTTTCCAGATACCCATTTTTCAGGAGACATTAAAATATAAACTTAAAGCAAAAGAGCACAACCCAATTTTAGATATAGCAAACACATAGAAATAAAAATATTTCTACTGAACTTTATCCTTGGTAATTTTTTTTCAAACTTTAGACTTGCCATGAAGAACTCTCTTATCCATTGAGTGTTAGTAATTAGACAATGAGTATTTACCTGGCTAAAATTCATATATATTTTAAAATTTGTGCAGTTATAATTCTTTAAGAATTTAAAGTGTAAGGTAGATTCATAGCATTCAATCTCAAAACTTTTCCACAAATGAGGTAAAAAAAAATGAACTATGCTTTTTATATTTTGAGGGATGTAGACAGGAAAACTACATCCAACTCTTTTGACGATTTCTGAAAATAAGCTGCCAAATATGGACTAAGAGAAAAGAAAAAAACAAAATTTAATATGTTTTACATCAAATGGCAACCTTCAGAAATGCAGGCATAAAGAAAGAGAGATCTATGTATTTTTATGGTAAGTTTGAGGAAGAGGATAGTTGTGGAGAAACAGTGTTAAATAAAGTATGTATGATTGAATGGTAATAAAGTAAGGGAACTTAGCAAGACCTATTTGTTCAGAATTTTCTGTGTCCCTTTACCTTCAGAAATAAGAATCTTTCTCCTAGTATAGTGGGGGTGCCTCTTATGACAGTGCTGTGTTGGGATGTATTTCAGGGGAAAATCAGAAAATGCTAAGTATATGGCCAGCTTCAGAGAACAAAGGAGGAAGAAGGTCAGAGAGAACTTCCTGCTAGTGCAGTTTTCTGTTTCCTTCAGCTTAAAATACTCAGTATTTTAAGTAGAGCAGTATTTTAAGTATTTATCTGTGTTACTTGGTGAGTAGTGTGTTCTGAGCCCCATCAAAAAAAAGAATATAAATTCTATACAAAGTAAAATAGCATATTCAGACTAGCTCACTAAAACTAATATTCAATTTCAAGTATAATTGTAACAGATGTGATAGAAGGTACTGGACAGAATGCACAAAGCTAGAGGATAAGGAGAAATTTGGGAGGAAGGAGAGGTTGTATCTCTATCAATATTGGTATTTTGATAATTTTTTTTTGCTGTATTTAAAGAGAAACAGTGTCTTTGTAACTAGTAACAGTGTGTCATTGCAACACCAGGAAGTGACACTCTGGATTGGTTCAACTTCATTTGTCATAATTATGTCAGTGAAAAGACCTAAACAAGTTTTAACTAGATCAGATTGTACCTGGCAAAATGGATGAGGGAGCATAAACATAAGAGATTGTAGAGATGGGATATATTATCTAGCAAAGATAATTCTTTTAGATAGCAATTTATATTTTGTTTTAGTTTTTGATACTAGGGATTGAACCCAGGTATTCTACCTCTGAGCTACACTCCCAGTTCTATTTTGTTTTTTTTTATTTTGAAATTAGTCTCTCCCTAAGTTGCTAAGACTAGCCTCAAACCTGCAATATTCCTGTCTCAGTCTCCCACCACACCCTGCTGCATTTTATTTTTTAATTGCTTCCATGAAATTATGGACATATCCAGTTTAAAACTAATTTAATTATTGAGTTAATTTTAAAACAAATTTTAGAAACCTATTAGAGTGGAATCAAATTGATAATTATAATAGTATATTCTTTAAAATATTATTGCATTGATAAAATCATTTTTAAAACTGGCAGAATTGCTACCCACAGAGTTCAAGTATGCAGAGATATGTTTGAGGAAACTGCATTTTTTGATCAATATTGACAATTTTTAACTGCCTTTATTTATATTGTAATATTTCTCTTTGTATAATTTTACTAAGATGATTTTTCTTTTTATGTTAACTTCTATGACATCCCTTAGCTATGCTGCTTTTATTAAATAATATATTGTGGGATTTCCTACTTACTACTTTTTCTAATTTCCATAAAAAGCAAAAGTAAAATAAACACATTGAAGGATAATTCCTGTTAAAATATAAAGTGCCCTTTATTTGTGGGAAAAATGCTGGAGAAATGTGAATGCATAAATTGTATATAAAAGACATATTGAGATACATGGATAGGGAGACTTTGCCATTCAATTACCATGAATTCAGTCACTCAATAAAATATTTATTGGAAGTATTTTAATATTTAGTAATAAATAAAATATTTCAGCTGGGCTTGGTGGTGCAAGCTTGTAATCCCAGTACTTGGGAGGCTGAGACTGGAGGATCTAGGTTCGAGGCCAGCCTCAGCTACTTAGTGAAGCCCTCTGCAACTTAGTGAGACCCTGTTTCAAAGTAAAGAATACAAAATAGGACTGGGGGTGTAGTTCAGAGGTAGAATGCCCCTGAGTTCAATCCCCAGTAACACACACACACACACACACACACACACACACACACAAATCAGTAAATAAGATTAGAATGCTGTTAAGAATTAAGCTGGGACAATAGGTATAATATTAGGCATTTCCCAGGCAAAATAGGCTATATGCTCAGCCTAATTTTTAAGTATCTGTTAGTATGTCAAGCATAGATTTTTTTTAAACAAAAGAAAAATAATTGTTGCTGAAAAGGATCCCACAACCTAGAAAGTGAAATGAGTAAATCTGTCCTGTAAAGTAGACCATAGGAAGGCATGGCCTTCCCATCAACTCGGGTATTATCAGCTTTACCTTGGGTCTCTCTTCTGTTCCCTGCCTCCATGCATGGTAGCTAGGAATCCTTACCTTTAAGTAGGAGTACACAAATGCTCTTGTTCCAGAAGTCCACATGACCCAGAATGCTTGATACAGTCTTGGGTGTTTGTTTACTCTCTGGGCATTTGATAAAAATAGCATTGATCTTGAATCTCTGTTGGTTTTTCCAAGTAGAAAATACTTTTTTCATTATTTACAATATGCTTAAAAATGTTCTTCATATTGTTGTCTTTACATTTACTGACCCATGAAATCCTTAAAGCAACCTCTTGAGTTTGATCTTATCATTATATTTAACTTACAAATGACAAAACTGAGTTTCAGAAGATTAACTTGTGCTGGGACCCAGCTAATAAGCATGAAAACTAGGATTAAAATCTAGAAGCATGGCTCCAACCCTTATGCTCATAACCAGTCTACTTTGCTAGACTTGGCAGAATACCAGTTTGAGATTGGAATTGGCATTGATGCGTTAATAATCCTTGCCATCATTTTGACTGAAACATAAGTAGGTTAAGGGTTTTTAATCTCTCACATAGCCAAATCGGCTTTCCTTAGGTTGATTATTTTCCTAAATAATGTATATGCTTAAAAATGAAGGAATCTAAAATTGCTTGGAGGGTACATCATCCTTTCACAAAATAAATATATAATAATGTTATTAAAGAAAGGCAGTGGTCTGCATTTTAAGGGTCAGAGAAAAAATTGCTATTTAAGCTCCAAAACCCACAGGAAATCCACAATACTTTATCCAACAGAGCAATCAGTTGAATGGTCCAAGTATCCGTAATTCTAAATATACCTCCCAGAAAACCAAATAAGGACAATTGATTCAATCAAAACTACAGTGAGGAAAGTTCTCTAACATACTGGTCACATGAAGAGGCCTGGCTGGTATCTACATTTTGAGTGAGTTGGTTTAAATTCTATTTCAACTCTAAATAGATGTAATTACTAGTATAGTATTATATAACACAGGGACATTAAGAGGGTTCCCATGACCCACTTCCCTTTGAAGTAAAATTATATTCTAGCAGAATATTCTAAGCACTCTACATAACTGGATTTGTTGTCATGGTTACATATGTTTGCCAACTGAATTAATGAGAGCCCTCTCACTTTCAGCCTGAATTGTTGAAAAGCATTCCTCATTGTACCTGTTCACTTTCCTATTTTCATTCATATAGGCAAAGATCTTAAGATGCCTCTACCAGTTGCTGAAGGAGGGAAGCACCAAGCAGTAAACTCAGAATAAATACTAGTTTCAATTTATCTACTCCTATAACTTAGTAGCTATTTCTGAGGACTCCTTAGTTTCCCCATAAAATGATGACTTCTGATTTATTTGACTTGAAATGATGGGCCAAAATCTAAATGGCACTGTAGTTCGTTTTTGTTTTTTTTTTTTTTTTTTTTTTTTTTGGTACTAGGAATTGAACCCAGCGGTAGTCTATCTCCAAACTACACCCCAGCCCCAATTTTTTAAATTTTTATTTTTGAAACATGGTGCCACTAGGTTGAGAGTCTCACTATTTACTGAGGCTATCCTCAAACCTGTGATCCTCCTGTCTCAGCCTCCCAAGTACTGGCATGCTCCATCATACTGGGCTAAATGGCACTATTTATACAAATATAGAACTTTGTAATATATAATCCATATCAGTATCCAATATGGGCAATTAGTGTGAGCACATTCCATGGTATAACCTGGAAGTTTCTTGTTTGTTTTTTTGTTTTTGTTTTGTTTTTTACTACATTCAACTTATGATTGAACCTGTGTGAATTCTGAGGTCAGGCTGCACATTATTCTTTCTGCATGAATGCATGGTTCACTGAATAGTGTGAATAGCTGGTTGCTGTCTATATTTACATAATTCTGTTCAATAATAAAAAATATCTACATTTCTTAATGAGCATTCTTTGGATTCTGAGATCCTTGGTTATAGAGCATTATGCCACTGGTCAGGGTGGCACAGGCCTGTAAGTTCAATACTTGGGAAGCTGAGACAGGAGGATCACAGGTTCCAGGTCAGTGCATGGTAATTTAGCAAACTCTGTTTCAAAATAAAAAGTAAAAAGGGCTGGGGGTGTAGTTTAGTGATAAAATGTTCCTGGGTTCAATCTCCAGGCCTGTACACAAAATGGCTTTATACCAGTATGTGGTTGTATCACCACTTAATGCTGCTTTATTCAGATTAAATCAAAATTTTTAGAATCACAAAAGGGATTGTATGTAAAATGTAACTTTTGTCATACTCAAGTGACCCATGAGAAAATAAATATTAGGTTCACATGAGTTAAAAGCATCTTAGTCATAGAAAACAGAGAAATAGTCTTATAAAATATAATTGAAGAAATAGAACAAAGAATATAAAACTTCATTGAATAAAGTTTCACTCCTTTTATAATTTTTATTTTGAAATAATCTCAAAGAAAAAAATTGGAAGAATAATGCAAGGAATTGCTATATCCACTTTACCCAGATTTTCCAAATTTTATTTTCTTGCTACTTTATTCTATCTCTGTATCTACACACACACACACACACACACACACACACACACACACACTCACACACACATATTAAATCACTTGATAATAAGGTGCATATAATCATACAACTTTAATTCTGTAAATTTACTAAAAATAAGAATATTCAATTATGAACTTCCAACATTAAAATTAAAAAAATAATATTCAGTACTATTATCTAAACTATAGTTCACCTTTCAGTTTTGTGAAGGGTCTTAATAATTTCCTTTATAAACTTTTTTCTCCATCTAATATAGGTCCCAGTCTAGAATACTATATTGCACTTACTGTTGTATCTCTCACAATCTCTTTATTTGAAAAATTCTTAAACTTGGTATCTTTCATGGCTGATACTTTTAATAGTTACAGACTAGTTATTTTTATAAAAATGATCAAGTTAGTTTTAAAACAGATAACTTCTCATAATTGCATTCAGATTATGCATTTCCAGTCTGAATATTATATTGCTGCTGCCTTCTTTGAGGATTACTTCTAGAGGCATAAAAATGTCCAGTAATCTCTTAATTCCTAACATTAAGACTGAAGACAATATCTGTTTTTGGCATATTATAGTTACTATTTGTCTCCTCACACCTATAAGAGACTGGGAGGATTAGAGTGTTTTGCTTTTTTTCTGAAATATACTTCATTTCCTGCTTTTACTTTTTTCTTTCCCTAAACATCCACTTCTCTAGTAATACCACCCTTCTCTGTTTGTCAGATTCTCTTCACAAAGCCAGGCTTCTGGGGTTATCACCTCTGATCCCACTCATGTGCAAGTCTTTCTCCTATAGCTGGTGTGATACGGACTTTGGCATTTTAGGCCAGAGTTTAATATTTTGTATAATTAGTTTTCAAGTTCTTTCTGGAGATGATTTTATTTGTGCTTTGTCTATGTCATATTTGCCCTTTCAACTTTGCCACAGAAAGAATTCTATCATCTAATGATTCTGGAGATATAGGTCATATGTGATTCAACTTATGCCTTTTATTGTTATATTGCTTTATGATTTTTTAGGGAAAATGTGTGGAGAAATTGGAATCAGGCTGTACCATTGTTTTTGAAATGTTGAACTCAGCCTGATTGCTGCTTAATGATGGATTAAGGGGATTAAGTGATAGGAAGAGGAAGACAAATAGAAAGTGTCAAAAAAGAATGACATAGTTAATAAAAGATAAGAAATAGAAGCGGGTAGGGCAGGAAAGACAAAAACTGGCCGAAACGTAAAGAGTAATAAAAAAAAATCAAGACCAAAAGTGACATAAAAAGATATACACACACACACAAAGCACACATAAAAGACATTTAGGAAAAACTAGTTAAGTAAGATAGTGATAGATTCTTCATTATTTAATAGTTACAATTATAATAGTTTATGGGAATGATGTAAAAATTAAAAGGCAATACATTTTAATAGTTTAGAATATGGCATGAGGTATTATAAATACTCACTGTATGTTAAGTATTATTAGTAGTAGTATACCAAGAGAATGTAATGTTTACAGAGAGGATGATGAACAAAAAATATTTTCAGGAAAAAAGTCAAAGAATCAGTTTCAAATAAAAATATTTCCATTCAGTTATTATCTATTGAGATACTTCCTCTTGATTAGAGCTTTCTAACTATGATAAAACAAAGGAGTATAAGAGGAAAGATGACATATAGGTTGAAAATTTTATTGATACTTTATTTAAGCCAGATTATACCTGTAGTTTGAAACACTGAAGCACTGAGGTAGTATATATTTTGCATTTGTATTTATTTGAAAATATAACTTGCAGTATTTTGAAAAGTCTTAAGTTATAAGAATACATTTAGAAATATAATCTTTTTTAAAAGGTAAAAGGCAAATGACTTTTGAAATGCCAAATTCCCCTCTTTGCCTTTTTGTTTTTGGCAATATTAACTTTCCTATTATCATAATCCTTTATTTTTCTCACTCTTTCATAGTTATTTTGGTATTGTTACAAGGTACAGAATGTTTAACGTAGTCCTAAATTATAATAGATAGGTCATTACCCAAGTAAACTATTATGTTATACCAATAGAACATGATATGGATGTCTTGTGCAAATCACTCAAATTATCTAATTCACATAATCATGTAGAAACAGATTCAACTAAATAAATTCTAAGGTTTCTCCATTCACTAATCATCTGTAGCGATATCTTATATTTTTACTATATCCTTTCTACTTTAAGCAAAACAGAAATTATACTTGCATTACTCTAATACTCAAAGCTAGAAGTGAGTAATAGGTTTTGGAACCTACCTACATAAGCTATTATAAAAATTTTAAAAGGCTTATAGAAATATATCTTGCCCTAAGAGAATAAATAAAATTTAAAAATATTTTTTAGCCACTCCTAAAAATCAAATAGACTACAGTCATGTTAATACATCTACAACTACATTTCCCTAAAGGAAGAGCACAGATTCTGTGATCTACTCAAAGACACCACACAGCTTGAAAACAACTATCCCATGAAAGTGTAATGGCAATGAGACTGGAATGTTGCCAGACTCCTTGATAATGAACAAGTGATTGGCTTGACTATCAAATGATAATTATTATGTAATCCTCTAGTTTTTAGTAGCTGATGGTGAAAGCTTCCAGAATCTTTTAAGATTCATAGCATTTTCTAGTCTAATCCATAGAGTCTCAACCCTTCAGTCTGGCTTACTTAGATTACTATATCCAAGTTAAATTAAGTTCAAAAAGTCTTTTCTAAAGCAATTACAGAGATTATTTTGCTGGGTGTGGTGGCACACACTTGTAATCCCAGTACTTGAGAGGCTGAGACCAGATGATCCAGGTTTGTGGCCAGCCTCAGCCTACTTGGTGAGGCCCTCTGCAACTTAGTGAAACCCTATTTCAAAATAAAGAATGAAAAATAGGGCTGGGGGTACAGCTTGGAGGTAGAATGCCTCTGGGTTAATCTCTAGTACCTAAAAAAATTATTTAATAAGTTTACAATCATGTTGATAAGTGTTTTCCTGCCAGGGTTTTTTAATACAATAACAAACTTCAAAGTAAAGGACGATTAATAAAAAGTGTAATATATCTACATTATGCAAGAATAAAATACCATTTAAGGTAGTTTATCAAACAACATTTAATCTAGGTTCTATTCAGATTAATCAAATTGCAAGTTTTATAGCAGACAACTGAAATGGAATTTCACCAGGGAAACTATTCACCTGTACACAGAGCTTGTTCTTTATACTAATTTAGTCTTTTCTATCAAAAAATTTGTAGAGGATTCAAATTACAGATTATTTTGGGACCAAGCCTTTAGGATTGACTCATATTTGGTAATAATCCAATTCAAAGAGACAGAAAATGAATTTAGGCTTATATGATTCTTTTTTTCCCAACTAGCCAACAACATTAACTTGGTAAAAAAGCAAACACAACAACAACAACAACAAAGAAACCCTGAGAACAAATATAGCTGTACAAGTCACTTGTGAGTAAGCTCTTTTAACTTTCTTTTTAACTTTCTTCTCAGTGTCAAATGATTCTGCCTTCATACAGAAAAGAAGAATCCCTTCCCTGTCCTAATCTAGCTTAATCATGTTCTTTTCACTTTTATTCCACTGCTTCAGAAGACTCAAATGAAGAATTTTTATATCTTCTTTCATTCCTCACTATTCAGTCCCTCTAAATATCATAGAATTTTGTCTCCAACTTTATTTTCACCAAACTGCTTGCTTGAAATTTACTTATGCTCCATAGTCATCAAATTATAGAGGTTTTTTTTTTTGTTTGTGTATTTGTTTGTTTGTTTTATGGTGCTGGTGGTGGAACCCGGGGGCCTTCTACCACTGGGCTATAACCCCAGCCCTATTTTATTTTTTATTTGGAAACAGATCTTGCTAAGTTGATGAAAGCCTCACTACATTGCTGAGGCTGACTTCGAACCTGCAATTCTCCTGTCTCAGTCTCCCAAGTACTGGGATTGAAGCCTTGCACCACCACACCTGGATAAACTGTAGACTTTCTCACCCCTCATGCATTTTTTTTTCTTGGCAATACTGAGGACTGAACCCAGGGGTTCTCTACCACTGATATATACCCCCCAAGTCTTATTAATTTTTAAAATTGGGAGACAGGGTCTTGCTAAATTGTTCAGGCTGGCCTCAAACTTGGAACCTTCCTGGTTCAGCCTGTATCACTGTACCCAGCCTTCATATACTTTTATATCTGCTCATTTCTAGATATTTTTTCTTTTTTTCTTCAATTTTTTCTAGATATTCTTAAATTATGTCTTTGACTTTTACATCATCTTTTTCTATACTTTCTCCTTGGAAATTCATAGTCAATGTAATGATACCTTTCATTCCTAAACAGGTAGCTCTTGACCTACATGTCCAACCCGACTTCCTTACTGAACTCTAATAGCTAACATTCATCTTTCCTAGATACCTTTGCCTGTGTTGTTTGGAAACATGTCAAATTCACCATGTCCAAAATTTAAACTTCCTTAGCCTCTGTTCTCTAGCACTCTTCTTTAAATCACTAATCACTTGGTCTCTCAAGCTTAAAATCTAGGTTGCATCTCTATCATTCTTTTGCCCTCACATATCAAAGACATGAAGATTTATTAATGAAGCATCCCTAATTCTCTAGTACTTGAATTGCTCTCCCTTTCCCCACATTCAACAATTTCTTCTCCAATGTAGTTGTTTGCCAGATTAATCTTCTTAAATTTTAGCTCTCAATATCCACTTTCTTGTATGAAACCTAAAATGACTTTCCTACTCACAGAATAAGTTTCAGACTCCAGGCCTACTATCCATGATTGATCTGGTTTAAAACATTCTTATCATGCTATGCATAATAACTTCCTGGCTCTGTACCATGGAACTAATTGGTACTCCCATGGATAACCTGCATTTTTTGCCTCTGTGCATTGGAAGATGTTTTTCACTCTGCCTAGAATTCTCTATGCCCACCATCTACTCCTTCCAGGTATATCTAGATTCTACTCATCAAGGGATTGACTAAAATCCCATCTTTGCTAAGTATTTCTTAGTCTTTAAGCTAGAATCACTCTCTTTGAAGAAATCCTAGATTATTTTTCTTTATCATCTATGAGATTGATCACTTTGGGTCCTGTAGTACTATAATTATTTTAGTGCAGTTTTAACATTTATTAAACACCTACATGTACAGAGCACATTAGAGATCCTAAGGATTAAAAATTGTATAATGTCAAATTCAAATTCTCAAGCAGTCTATTATAATGTGTATATAGATATTTATCTTCTCTACCAAATTAAAACAGAATAGTTCTTTAGACAGATGAATAGTTACCTCCCAAAAGGTGTTAATTTCAGAATTAATAAAAATTAATTTATGAAAAGGATAACAGTAACAAGAATACAATGAGCAGAAGAAACAAAAAAAGATGTTCTTATATTCCTCATCACCATAGATAGATTTTTTAGAAATTCTATAACTGTGTATGTGCTGGTTTACTAAATTTCACCATTATTCCAATTTTTCTTCATCTCTTTTTCCCTCTCTCTCAAAGACTGAAATAATTGAAGCATTATAGTATACTGTAAATAACTTGTATGTATACTAGGTAATCCAAAAGTTTTTCTATACACACACACACACACACACACACACACACACACACACATATATATTTACTTTATTGCAATGGTCTGGAATCATCAAACCTGTAATATCGCCAAGATATGCTTGTAGTTACTACAAGTAATAATAAAAAGTTAATAAATAATATTTAAGGTTTATTTTATATTACATACAGACCAATTTTATTATAATATATCAGGTAATTGTGATAATTATCTCTACTTTACAGATATAAAAAAAATCACACAATTTTAAGAAGTAAGAAGTAAGGCCAAGATTCAGAGGTCTGCCTGACTACAGATTAGGACATTTTACTCCTTCCTTGACATTTTTTGTTATTGTTATTGAGATGTTTTTGAAGACTGAGGTGCATTATTCTGTAGCATAATTTAATTAAGAAATTATCAATTAATACACTTCCAGAAGCTAATCTTTAATTCAGTTTCTCAGAAATGATTTTTTTGCTACTATAGCTCCTTTAACAAAAAATCTACTTTTGTTCTAAGCCTCTATTTCATCCTTAATACATACTGTACTTTTGGTACAGGCATACATTGGATCTTTTTATTTGTTTAGTTTCCTTATTTGGACAAATAAAAATTGTACTTATTTAGGATGCATAAATGTTTTGATATAAAATGTTTTGTGGATCCGGGTGTGGTGGCACACGCTTGTAATCCCAGCATTTTGGAGGCTGAGACCGACCAGAAGATCCAGGTTCACGGCCAGCCTCAGCTACCTAGTGAGGCCCTCTGCAACTTAGTGAGACCCTGTTTCAAAATAAAGAATAAAAAATAGGGCTGGGGGTATAGCTCAAAGGTAGTATGCCCCTGAGTTCAATCCCCAGTACCATAAAAATAAATAAATAAATAAAAAATAAAGAATGTTTTGTGGATTGGTTAAGTCATGCTATTTAACATAAGCATTACCTCACATGCTTACATATTTGTGGTGAGATCACTTAAAATGTAATCTAGTAATTTTAAATACAGAATATATTAACTATAGTCATCATGATGTACAATAGATCTCTTGAACTAAGTGAAACTTTGTATGATTTTACCAATATCTTATCCTCTCATCCCTTAGCCTCTGGTAACTACCACTTCATTTTCCTTTGTTTCTAGGAGTTTGGCCCTTTTGCAATCTACATAATAATGAGATCATACAATATTTGTCTTTCTGGGCCTAGCTCTAACTCAGTGTCTTCCAATTTCACCCCTGTTGCTTCAAATGACAAGATTTTCATCTTTAATCTCTGAATACTATTGCATTATCTACATAGATTAATTTTCTTTATCTGCTCATGCATTGTTACAGAACTTAAGTTGATTACCTATCTCAGCTGTTGTGGGCAGTGCTGCAGACATCTTGTCAATATACTGACTCAGATTCTTTTACGTATCTCTCTAGTTGTAGAATTGCTTGATCATATCGTAGTACTGTTTTTTTTTTTTTTTTTTTAATTTCATACTATTTTCCATAATGGATATACTAAGTTTCATTCCCATCAACAGTGTGCAAGGATTCTCTTTTTTTTTTTGCTAGCACATTATCTTTGAAGTTTTGATACATACAATTAAAAACCGTGAGAGACAACCTCATTGATATGTCAATTTTCATTTTCCTGATGAATTAGTGGTGAGGATTTTTCTATATACCCATGGGACATTTGTGTATCATCTGATGAGAAATGACAATTCAGGTCCTTTGATCACTTTTTATTTAGGTTGTTTGTTTACTTGTTTAGTTTTGAAACATGTCTCACTAAGTTACTGTATACTATCTTGGAAGCTGCAATCCTCCTGTCTCAGACTCCCAAGTACTGGGATTACAGGCATGCATCACTACACTCAGCTTCTTCTAGTTATTTTAAATTTCAAGCATTACATGAAATTATTTAATACATTTTGAGTTGATTTTTGAATATATGCAAGACAAGGGCCAAACTTCCTGTGCATATGGATTTCCAGTTTTCCCAGCATCACTTATCCAAGAGTCTGTTCTTCTCACACTGTGTTTTTGGCAAAACTGATGAAAGTCAATTGTCTATACGTGTGTGGATTTATTTGGAGGCTTTCTATTATACTCCCCTGGGCCCTGCGCTTGTTTTCATTACAATACTATACTCTTGTAATTACTATAACTGTAGGTTTTGAAATGGTCTACTGTGTCCTTTGATGACTTCAGTTTTATTCACTTTGCTCAAGATTGCTCTGGCCTTTTCAGAGTTTTTTGTGATTCTATACTAGTGTTAGAATTATTTTTCTTGTTTCTTTGAAAAGTGTCATAGAATTTTTTGTGATGATAGCATTGAATTTATAGATTACTTTCAGTTTTAGAAACATTTTACCAATATTCTTCCAATCCATGAACACAG
This sequence comes from Graphiurus murinus, assembly GCA_004027655.1. Lineage (NCBI taxonomy): Eukaryota > Metazoa > Chordata > Mammalia > Rodentia > Gliridae > Graphiurus > Graphiurus murinus. The sequence continues at coordinate 76,854 of PVLC010000587.1, forward strand.
GATAACTTTCCAGTTATTTGTGTCATCTTAGCTTCTTTTCTCAATGCTTTATAAGTTTCAGTATTTACATATTTTATCTCTTTGGCTATTTTTTTTAAATATTTTACGTTTTGTGTGTGGTTTGGGTTTTTTTGTTTGTTTGTTTTGCTTCTTTTTTGTTTTGATTGTTTGTTGATAGTTTATAGAAACACTACTAATTTCTGTATCCTATAACCTTACTGGATTTGTTTATTCTAAAAGTTTTCTGATGGCGCCTTTAAGGTTTTCTATATATAATACCATGTTGTCCACAAAGATGATTTAACTTTTATTTCAAGATACTTTTTAATTTATTTTGCCTAATTTCTCTAGCTACAACCTCTAGTACTGTGTTGGGTAGTAAGAGTAGACATTCTTCTCTTATTTTGTATCTTAGAGGAAAAGGCTTTAAACTTTTCATCATTAAGTGTGACATTGAGAAATGTGTTTGTCATGTATGATCTTTATTTTGTTGAGGTATATTCCTTCTATATCTAATATGTTGAGAGTTTTTTATGCAAAGATTTTGAATTTTGTCAAATATACTTTTTTAGTCTATTGAGGGCATCATATGGTCTTTTCCCCTCATTCTCATAATGTGATATGTCACATTTATAGAATTATTTGTGTTGAACTATTTTAGCATTCCAGGGATAAATCCCACTAAATCATGCCGAATTATCCTTTCAATATGCTATTGAGTGTGGTTTGCTAGTATTTTAACGTCTATGTTGATCAGAGATATGGACTTTTAATGTTATTTGCTTGTAAAATAAGAGTAATGCCAGCCTCACAGAATGAGTTGGAAGTGTTTCCTCCTCTTTAGTAATTTTCCACTAGTTTGAGAAGGATTATAGTATTTGCTCTTTGAATATTTGGTAGCATTCAGCAGTGAAACCACATGAACATGTTTTTTCTCATGAAATTTTTATCACTGACTCAATCTCCTTGTTTATTATTGGTTTGTTCATATTTCTGATTTCTCCCTTTTCCCATCTTGGTAGGTTGTATGTATCTAAGAGTCTATTCACTCTAGGTTGGCCAATGTGCTTATGTAATCGCTCATAGTAGTCTTTTAGGATCTTTGTGTGTCTTCATGTTATAATATCTTTTCTTTCATTACTAATTTTATTTGAGTCTTCTTTCTTTTTTGTTCAGTCTAGTTAAAAGTGTTTTATTTACTTTTTCAAAAATCGATTATTGCCAGGCATGGTGGTGCACCCTTGTAATCCCAGTACTTGGGAGGCTAAGATGGGAAGAGTGCAGGTTCTCAGCCAGCCTCAGCTGGCTCTCCACAACTTAGTGAGACCCTGTTTCAAAATAAAATAGGGCTAATGATGTAGCTCAGAGGTAGAATGTCCCTGGGTTCAATCCCCAGTACTAAGTTTACACTTAGTTTATACTCCTTTTTCTAGTTCCTTAAAATGAAATGTTAAAGTTTTTTTTTTGTATTTCCGCTCTTTATGTAGGTGTTTATTACTCTAAACATTGTTATTAAATCTATTTTAGTTGCATCCCACAGTTTGGCATATTTGTTTCCATTTTTCTATATCTCAAGATATTTTTTAAAATTTCCTCTTAATTTTTCTTTAGCCATTGGGATTTTTTTAGTGGTATGTTTAATTACAACATATTTATAAATATTTTCTGAAATTCCCCTATTGTAGATTTTTAATTTCATGCCATTGTGGTTATAAGAGTTACTTCATATGATTTAAATTATCTTAAATTTGTTAAGATTTATTTCAAGGCCTAACAGATGATCTATCTTGGAAAATAATCCATGTATCCTTAAGGGGAATGTGTATTCTGCTGCTCTTAGAATATTCTTTCTATGTATGTCTTCTAGGTACAATTACTCTAAAGTGTAACTCGTTAATTGTTTCCTTATTGATTTTCTGTCCATTGTTGAAAGTAGAGTTAAAGCCCCCTCTACTCTTATTGTATTGCCACCTATCTCTTCGTGTCTATTAATATATTTAGATGTTGGATAATTGCTCTATCTTGATGAATTGATTCCTTTATTACATTCTGAACTTCATTGTCTTATTTTGCAATTTTGACTTGAATCCTATTTTGTGTAATACAAATACAACTACTGTTCTTTCATTTGGTTGTCATTCACATGTCTCTTATGAAGTAAGCGTCTTGTAATAAAAGTAGAACTGAGTCTTATTTTTCTTCAGTCACTGTCTTTTCATTGGAGAAATGAATTCATTGACATTCGTGGCAGTTATTGATAGGTAAGGAGTTATTACTATCATTCACTGCACTGTCTGGAAGAAACTTTTTTGCTTTGTCTCTCCCTGACTTCCTTTGTAACTATATGATTTCTCTAGTGACATTCTTTGATTTCTTAATTTTCTTTTGTGTAGTTGCTATAGTTTGGATCTTCAATGTTCCCCAACAGGTCCATGTGTTAAACCTTTAAGAGGTGGGAGGAAATTAGGACACTGGGAACATGCCCTTGAATGGGATATGGAAACCCCAGCCCCCTCCACTCTCTCTTCTCTGATTCTTAGCCACCAGGAGATGAGTAACTACCTCCAGGACATACTCCTGCAATAATACGCTGCCTCATCTGAGGCTGGGAAGCAAGGGGGCCAACCACCCGTGGACTGAAACCGCCAAAGCTATGAGCCAAAATAAACCTTTCCTCTTGTAAAGTCATTTCAGTTATCTTGTTCTGCAACACAAAGCCAACTAACACATGTATTTACTTTAGGTTTTAACTTTGTGATTACCATGAGGCTTACATAAAACATAGTTATAACAGGATTTTTCAAACTGATAAAACTTAGCTTGAATTGCCTGAGATAAATCTATACTTCTACTCCACTCTCCACTTTCATGTAATATTACAATTATATATTTTCATTTTGTATATCCTTTAACAAATTATTATAGCTATTATTTTAATAACTTTGACTTTAAACCTTAATGTTAAACACCATCATTACATGTTAAAGTCTTATGAATATGTGTGCTTCTGTTTTACACTATTCTATGTTTTTGTACTACTCATTAGTATTCTTTTCTACTAATTAGCACTCCTTGTAAGGTAAGTCTGGTCAAAATGAACTCCCTCAGGTTTTGTCTAAAAAGTTTTCTCTTTTCTGAAGGGCAGCTTTGTTAGGTACAGTATTCTTGGTTGGCATTTTTTTTTTCAGCACTTTAAATATATCATTCTTTTCTAACCTGGCCTCTAAAGTTTCTGCTGAGAAATCTGCTAGTCTTCTCAAAATTCTTTTGTTTGTGATCTGTTTTGTTTTTGTTTTTGTTTTGTGTGGTGGTGGTGGTGGTTTTTGGTTTTGAGTTTTCTTTTTTTGCTTATTTTTAGGGTCCTCTCATTGTAACTTTTGGAAGTTTGATCGTAAGAGTATATACGAGTGTATTCCTTGTATTTCATCTGATTGGAGACCTTTAACCTTACTATATCTGGATATTTATCTTTTCCCATATTTGGATAGTTTCATGCTATTGTTTCTTCAGAGAAGCTTGCAATCCCATTTGTTTCCCTGACCTCAAATACATATAAGGTGATCACTTATTCTTTTGATGCTACCCCATAAATCCCATAAGCTTTTCTTATTCTTTTATATTATTTTCTTATTTTTCTCCTCTGATCATACATTTTTAAATAACTTGACTTTGAGTTCACAGATTCTTCCACTTCATTCACTCTACTATTGATATTCTCTATTATGTATATTTTTCATCAATTTTATTTTTCAGCTTCTAAATTTTGGGTTAGTTTTTAAAAATTACCTATGTTAAATGTCTATTTTGGTTATTTAATCTTTCCTGGGTTTTATTGAATTCTCCGTTTTTTGAATTTTGCCGAGTTTTTAAAATTCAAAGTCTTAGACAATTCATATCTTTACACCTTGCATTATCAATAAGATTGTGTTCTTTTGCTAGTATTAAATATCCCTGATTTTTTTATGTTTCTTGTTGCCTTATTTTGATGTCTGTAGATGTTATGGGAGTAATAGTTACCTCTTCTAGACTTCATGACTAGCCTTGCTGTGGAATGACCTTTCTCTATGTTGGGTATGAGGGCACCAATGAGGTGGGGTAAAGCGCTTTGGGCAACAGTAAGTATACCAGACGTATAGTGTCTGTGCATTTCTTCCAACCGAGGCCAACATTAACAAAGATTTCAGGGTTGGTACTCAGGGGCCAAAGCTATGGATGTCCAAAGTATTAACAAAGATTCCTAGTATCTTCAATGCTATGCCTGCTAAGGACCTCCAAATCTCTGGCTAAGGACCTCCCAATCTCTGGAGGGAGGTTCCCCCCCCAGAGAAGTTGTGGCTGCAGGAATCCATCTTGTTATTAGATCTGTAGGCTTGCTTGTAGTGTTGTCATACCAGTGTATGATGAGTGGCAATCATGGAACATACATACATGGAGCTAAGGTAGGCCTAAAACATAACCTGCATAGAGGGACAGTGGTTCTGGGATCTGTGTCTGTGTCAAGTGGCACTGGTGCCTCAGGAACAAGTACCCCCTATACACACACACACACACACACACACACACTCTGCTTCATTAGTAGTATAATGTAAGGTGTGAATATTTCTGGAGTGTCTGGAGAGAATGAATGAAACATAGGTATTTGCAGAGTAGACCAGCTGCAGAGTTATAGTGTATGCGTGTGGGGTGGGGGGTCTAGTTTTCTGTGGTGATTGAGACAGTTCCAGAACACAGGCATGCACTTCACGATGAGGACTTGGCTTTGGCTAGAGTGTCCTAGCTCTATGGTGATGGCTCTAGTGTCTGGGATATGAGTTGACCCAGTGCAGTTATAGAGCATGGGTACAGAGTCTGGGCACTTGCAGGAAAGCCATAGCTGGGACTTAGAGCTTCTGTGGTGTTCAGAGAGGCAGAGGCTCCTTCTCCAAGGCAGCCCAGGTACAACCATTTCTTAGATGAGGAGGGATGTGCAACTGCACCCTACTCTTTGGGTTCCCCAATGGGAGTGGCTATTGGTTACTTCAGTGCCAAAGGTACAAGTATCTTTTATAGATCATTGTGGTTTCCACAGTGGTCCCCATCATGTGACTGATTGTTTCTGCCTCTCCTGACCCTGGTCATCTTCTGGCATCTCGGGCATGCTTATCTCACCAGCTGTCCTTTCTATCAGGATAGCCTCCTGTTTTGCTCTACTATGTTGCTGTAGATTCATTCATTGGCCCTTAAGTCCTCTGTGGAGTATCTTTTGTAAATAGTTCTCTATATTTGTTTTTGCCTTAGGGGGGATGAAGCTAGTATCACCCACTCTGCCATCTTGGCGATATCTCTTTGTCATTTTTATATTCTCTGGAGTGAGCACATTGCTTCATGGCAAGCACCCAAGAATCTCTGATTGAACTTAAACTTAAGTTGTCTCACATTTTATTTTCCAAATACCAAATCTTATCACATAAATCAGTAATGATCATATTTAAACACTCTTACATGTAGGGTGAAAGCAATTTTCTGGGAAAGACTAAAAAAATACATGATTTTATAGAGCATGTATGTTTTTAATCACTTCTTGGATCCCAATCAACCAATAGCTCCTTTCTCCTGGAATAATACAACAAAAAGCAGACATATTAAAGTAATATAATAGGACTCTAATTCTCTTTCAGCAGTGTTTGCTTTATGCCCTGGGAGGAAAGTTTATTACTAAGAATAGAATATAAAGAAGGAAAAGACATTTTTTTTTCTGGAAATGTGTGATTCCCTCATTCATACATGAAGTTTAATCACCAACTAATTCTCTCTAAGGGACAAAAATATCAAAAATATTGGAAATATATATATATTGCATTGATAATATTTCTATAGTTGAATAGAAATTTATCACTCTTTCTCCAAGTTTTGTCCTCAGAAAGTAGTAAATTTACCATTGGAAGTCACTAGGAAAACAAAATTAAAATCTTGATTAAAACCCAGATGTTGAAAAATTGATGGCCAAACTCCAGGTCAGAAATCTGTGTTTCAGGGCCACCATTGCCAAAGGAATTCAGCACAAAAACTGGTGTTGACAGGAGACCAGCAGCGCAAGATCATAGGAGGCAAAAAAGCATATAATTAGATTATTGACATATGATATATTAAAGTGAAGTCAAGATAATGTGAACCAAGTTATGGCACAGTTTAAAAGGCCTACCATGAAGCCAAAGGTGAAAACAAAGGAATTATACAGCCAAAGGACCCAGGCAGTCAAGAAACCAAGACATGTGCTTGAAGCAGAATGACATCTCTATTGATGAGGATCTGAAAGTCGCTGTGTAACAAAACAAGCATGTCTCAATGCAAATAGATGCACATAGCCTTTATCAATGTATAGATATACAAATATTCTATATATGAACACATATATATCCTATAGAAGCTGTTTTTCCTTTTTTTCTGGATATAGTGAACCCAGACGGCTGAAAAGTTGTCTACCAAACATAAAGTTGTCCCAGAACCTTAAGATTCCTGCAATTATATAGCCAGGCAAACTAACAGTAGGCTACAAGGAAATAGCACAAATCAGTAACCTGAGCAGACACTAATCAGAAAATAAAGAAAATTATGGTGCTCTGTGTTTCCGCAAGACTCAAAACTGGGACTTAATTGAATTACAAACACAACCCTAAAGCCAATATTTCCACAGATTCTTTGCTGCAAAAAATAGAATTCTAGGATAAATATAAAATATTGAGAGTTCAGTTTTCAGCAAATCATTAAGAGGAATGTAATTACCTCATTATTAATAGTACTACTGGGATTTTAAAAATGCTATACCCTGCCTGATTTTTTACCCTAGACCTACTACAAAACAAAGTGTTCCCAGAATCTATGCACAAATCTAGTGTTTATTTAAAGATTTGCTATGAAAACATTAATTCATGGCCAAGATTCAATTTGCATGTAAAAAAAAAGGTTGAAAGGGTAGATGAGCAAGGGAGGAAATATTTCTGCCTCTTCAGGGTTAAGGGTTACTGACACGACATTAAATCTCATTTTCAGTGACCTGTTAATCAAATTTTAAATATTGTGGAAAATAAATAATTTGGAATGAATAATATCTGATTGTTTTAGAATTTTTGTCATCAATTATTAACTCTGTGACCTTAGGCAAATTTCTTACTTTCTAAGTTTCACCTTTCTACATTCTAAATAGGATTAAAATATGAAATATAACATAACAGATGTGAAGTATAAGGTGCCTGATTCAATCTTCATCACATAACAAATGCCCCCAAAATTGTGCACAGAATGGGATTTACCACACATCTAATAAGAGATGCTTCTTGTCACCTCATTTGTTTGTGACCTGAGTTTCTGGATGAAGTGGTAGCAATGTGTGATTTTGGTGGTATATGTCAATATTAAATTTTTAGATTTTGTTTTGACATATTATTGCAATGTAAATACATTTAACTTTAATACTAAGTTTATCTTTTCATGCTGTATGTATTTTTTAAAAAAGCCTCAAATTTATCTAACTATATCAGTTATTATAGTAATTTTAGGGAGAATCAAGCTAAAATTTTGTATAACTAGGCCATTTTTCATAATCAAAATAATTAAAAAGTTTACATTTAAAGAAAATACTGATGTGGAACTGAGCTCACAATTAAGTACCGGCAATCAGTTTTATTTTTAACATATTCATTGCCAGCAATTGGTTTGCATTTTGGAGGCAAAGACTCAAGGCTTTAACAACTATTTCCCTTTCTTGAGACTACTTCCCTGCCTACCCATCCTCATCTTAACCAGATCCTAGGAATGAGACTTCTTAGCTCCATGGGAAATAAAACAGTACCTGGCCTCTGTACAAAGTGTGGTACTTGGCCATTTGGGGGAACTGTGAACTGAAGTTTCCTGAAGTTGCCTCCTTACTAAAGATCCTGCAGTCTACATGAACCTGGGTAACTAGAACACTGTGATTGTAGTGAGATGGGACGTTGTAAAGGGCTTTCATAGGCCCTTTAACAGCCATTTTCATTAACTTTTGCATCTGTACTAACATTCTCATGACCGATAAACTCAGAATGTATCACTAAACTCAGCAGACCTCTTGCCTCCACCAACCCTAAAGCTAAGAATGCTGTGAGAGCTAAAACTTAGAGATTTTCCTGCCTTGCTACAGCCCACAAACCTGATACATAATGCATTGGTAAATGCATTAGTTTACAACTTTCTTTTGTTCTGTGTCTATCAGAGCTCCTTTAGCATCTTCCATGATGGCAAATGTCATTGGGGGTAACTTGAATCCATCTCTGTTCCTGTGCCAGTCTAATTCGCATTTGGCTCAAAAATTTTTATTTCCTTTACAACAGAGTCACTATTTTATTGTGGCAAGCCACAAGAGTAGAAGAGAAATGGCTGGATGACAGATGGCAAATCAGAGAGGACCTCTCAAGTTAGAACCTGTCTTACAGAGACTTTGAGGAACAACGACTATGACTTATGGGAACGTAGGTCTCAGTGGATGGCAGCTTGGGAGAATTTCAAGGACCAGAGAGTGTGAAAGTGTCAGGGAGTGACTAGACGCTGACCAGTGAATGACCAACACTGCCTGTCCCCCCAGCACACTCATTACCAGCCTCATGGGAGTTGTGCTTCTGTAGAATTTTGATGGACAACAGGTACAGAGTTAAAAAAAAAAAGAAAGAAAGAAAATACAAAGTGAAGCCACAAGAGTAAAAACATATCCAGTTAGTATAGTGGTTTTGAACCAAGAAACATATTTTTTCTATACTACTGCCAGTTTTTTGCCAGATAATCAGATAAAACTAAACCCATGTTACAAATTATTTTATCAGAAACTGATTTTTAAGAGAAGAAAAATTGTTGATGGCAAGAGACTTAAAAGTAATCATAGTTAAAGACCTGTTAATAATTCAAAATAAACAAAGCAATGTTACTTTATGACACATAACAATTTAACATTAGATTTATGATTAATAATATACTGGGGCATAACATATTTCTAGGTATATTACATAACATTTAAGCATATATTAATAGTACATTTATAAAAAAATTTAGACCTAATATGTATCTTTTAGATTTTTGAGAACCTATGTAAATCCCAAAGTCAGTTCTAGATTAAATTTTATCAAACATCTCAAAGTTTTAAAATGACCAGGTACAGTGGCATAGACCTGTAATCTCAGTAGTTGGGAGGCTGAGACAGGAGTACCCCAGGTTCAAGGTCAGCCTCAGTAAATTAACAAGACCCTATTTCAAAATTAAAAAAGGGCTAGGGATATAGCTTAGAGGTAGAGTACCCTTGTGTTCAAACCCCAGTATCACAGTTTTTAAATGTTTAGCTGAATAAGTATATTGCCATAATTTTAATTTTATAATTTTTTTTTTTTTTTTTTTTTTTTTTTTTTTGCGGTACTGGGGGTTTGGACCCTGGATTCAGGAGCATTCTACATCAGAGCTATATCCCCAGCCCTATTTTTTATTCTTTATTTTGAAACAGGGTCTCACTAAGTTGTGGAGGGCCTAAGTAGCTGAGGCTGGCCGTGAACCTGCAATCCACCTATCTCAACCTCCCAAGTACTGGGATTACGAGCGTGAGCCACCATGCATGACTTAGACAGACATTTTAAGACATAAAACACAAGAAATGACAGGCTCTTTTTTTTAGGCAAGTTATCTAAATATGTGAAGAATTTCTCACAATTTCCTATTGAGAGCAGAAAAACTGTCATTTAAAAGTACATTGCACCAATGTACTTATAATATTTATTCAGCCTCTAGAAGGAACTATAAATTTCACCAACTTGATCACACATAAAATCTCCCATAAGTTCCATCCCGTTAAAAAATCCTTTTACATTTTTCTCAAATCTTTCACTTCTTGTCCAGTCTCTTAGTTTTGTACTATAACTCTCCTTCCTATTTTGGAATCACAGTTGTATTTAGGACAAAAGTTTTCCTATTTTTCTTAATATACACTCATATTCTATAACTGTCTTTATAAAACACATATCATTTTTCTCATACAGAGTTTTTCCCCTCATAATTGTTATAGTTATCTTTAGCAGTTGTATAGACTAATAATTTTTGGAAGTATATGCTTTCTCATAACACAATTTTTAATTATGGAAATGGATCCAAACATTATTTAACATTCTTTTTCTTAATGTCATGTAAAAACCAAATGTCAAAGTTTATGGAACTTAATTTGATGTTTAATAATTGATGCTTAATATTCTATTACTTAGAAATAAGCTGGACACCTAATAAGTACTAATGGATTGCTGAATTTTAGTATAATCTTAAGATTTTACATTACTGAAAAAGATTTTTAAAGCTATAAGGAACTCATTTACAAATGTTTTTCCCATTTACATTTACTGAGTTTACCAATTTTTTGCAATTGTTTGAGTTGCTCATGGAAATTTTGAGTCATTAAACAAAGCTGCTATAAATCTAACTTTTTTTTTAAACAGCATGAAGATGTTAGGCAAGCTTTACCTAAGTAAGAGCTCTATAAAGTTAAATGCATAAGTATTTTGCTCTTCAGAAGACACAACTGCTTTTTATTAACCCAATATTAAATGAGTCTTATCTGCTTAAAATTTTTCCCAAATCACATAAACTTTGAAAAACACAGGGGTTTGTATTTTAACTTGAGTACTCATCTGTTTGAGTCCATCTGGCACCATGTAAATAATATGCAAACTTCAGCTCACAGGTAGGCATAATATATAATATACACATGCACACACACATGCACCAAAATAGAAAACAAAAATTCTATAGGTTTTAATTAGATTCATCACTTGCCAATTTTCAAAAAGTTAGACCCTTGATCTGATTACCCCTTCCATAATTCTAAATAATTCTTAATCTTCAATCTTCATTTTCAAAGTTACTGCTTCTAGTTGAAACAAGGTAGAAAATTTACATCTCAGTGATGTAGAACTTTACCTGAACATCACCGAGAAGGCCCTCCTAAAACCCACTGAAAGCAAGAAGGTCAAAAGGCGAAGCTTCTAACCTATTTTCTAATCAGATGTGACTCTTGAATGAGAGCACTCTCTATGTTCCCTCAACCTAGGAAAACCTACATTGAGATTTCTAAAGCTTTCCCTTACTGAAGATTTCATTTTAGAAAGAGCTTTCTGGGGCTTTTAAACATTTGCCCCTGTTCAGAGAAGGGAATATGTGCATTGAATTTCTAAGAAATACCACAAGAAGATTCTATTTGAGCAAATGTACTAAAGAACATAAAAAATACTGGGTGCAGTGGGGCACACCTGTAATCCCAGTACTTAGGAGGCTGAGATGGGAGGATTGTAGATTTGAGGCCAGCCATGGTAATGTAGGAAAACTCTCAGCAACCTAGCAAGACCTTGCTTCAAAATTAAAAAAAAAAGATTGGGGATATACTTTGGGGGTATGGTAACCCCAGCTTCAATCACCAGTACACAACACAAAAAAAAACCAAAACAAACATAAAAATCAAACATAAAATCAAATCAAACAAACATAAAAATAGCTGAGTAGAGAAAGCATTTGCTTCAGTACCTTTTACATCTACATTTAAAAGATACTGCCAGTGTATTTATTCCAATCATGCTATGATATTTACCTAAAGTTTCAAATATCTTCTACTCTCTAACTTACTTTGTATTCTCTAAATAGAGTTTAGGTGAGGCAGGAGGAAGAAGATAGAGACACAGAAAAGGTAACGATTTAAATAATGTTATGTATGTGTATGAAACTACCAATGCCAATCTCAATGACATGTACAGGGAAAGGGAGGGAGCTGGGAGAAATCTGGAAGGAAAAGCACCTAGTGTTGTGTGCATGTATGCTCCTATCATTCTATGCATCAATATTATGTACCAATAAAATATACAAATAAAAGTATAAAAATAAAATTCTACTTAAAAAAAAAAACAATAACAAAGAAATCCCAAAGGAAGTTGAATCGCCATCGATGGGACAAGCAGGAAGGAGTGGGACTAGAGAAAGCCTCATTTAGTATTTTATGCGTTGGGACCAGTAAATTGTTATATGACTGTTAGTAGAAACCCCCACTATTTAAATGACTTTAGTACTCTAAAGAAGGGGAGAACCTAAATTGATGGGGTTGAGAACAGAAAGAGAGACTCAAGCCAGTGTCTATTTGAGCCTGGGTTTGTTCTCCATTAACATTTTAATTTCTTGTAAAGTATTAGCAAGTGTTGTGAGCACACTATGCTAATAACATAGACCATTATGTTTGTGTCTTTCCACAGTGTCTGATTTTATTATTTATTCACAAGCTACATCAGTTTCATTGTGTTTTTTTTTTTTTTCACTAAGTACTCTGTTTCAATTGTAACCATGAACATGGCAATCACAAGTTCTCTAATCTATTCCAATCTCAATTACTATAGCTATCTCTATAGCATTCAAATCACATATCACACTTTACACTGTGTGTGTGCTACAGAAAAGCTGAAAGGGGTAGAGAAGCCATAGGGTTTAAATGGCCAATGCAAAGAGCCAACACAAAAGCCAACAGTCCCTGTGAGTGGTCAGTTATTGGGTTAATTAACTTATTGTAGAGATGTAAGAGTGAAGGGTACAAACAGTGATGGCAGGGAGGATCCTGCTGAGCTGAGCCTGGAGCCAGTCAGTTTTCTTGATAAGCTCTTGGGCAGAGGCCATGTTGAGTATGCAAGAGTGCTCCACCACAAAGTGATGGATGTGTATGCTGCATTACAGCAGGAGGCTGTGTGTGTGTGTCTTGGATGAGGTGGTTGCATCATTCATTAGTATGATGTGCCTGATAAGCTCACATACAATGATATTTAATTAGCACAAACTAGTCATTTATCAGTCTGTGGCTTAGGGTTGTACGGGGCAATTTAAAATGGCAGAGAAAAGAAATTTGGGATCTAAAAGCCTTGTTAACTCTACAACTGCAGTTTTAAAGATTATCTCAAAGATTTTTACAAGAAAAAATTAAGTTAGGCTTGCCAGTCAAACAAACTATTAAACTAGGCATTCAGAACCAAAAGTGAATTTATCAGAAAAGTCCATAAGATGTTACCATGAACTCAATTAGGGCTTGAATCACATTATGTCAATACTGACTCCAGGAGTGATTTAAAGTCATTTCCTTCTATATTCCAAAGGATACTGGGCCAGAAAGTACTAACAAAAGAAGATTGTCTTTCCTTTTTACAAATTAAATGTTGAAAGTTGCCAAATTTTAGAGAATGTCACCCCTGTAAGCTATATGTGGAGGTCAAGTTAATTATTTTTAATAGCATCAAAATTTAGATACTGCTGGCCAGAAGTTTCTATGTATACTCCATCCTTTCGTTTCGTTGTCCAAGCCCTCTAGTGCACAAGAAGACCAATTTGAAAAAAAAAAAAAAAAAAAAAGTTCCCCATTGACAAAAACATTAATCCAAGTCATCCTTCATTAATTTTCCTCATTTCTATAAGTGCATACAAGTTAAGGTGTCATATTTATCAAACATAAGTCCAGCTGAAGCACCAAATGGCAACTTTTCTCCAAACACTTCCTCTTTATGATGGAGGAATGGCAAAAGAAGACTAAATGCTAACAAACAAATTTCCTGACAAAGGTTCTGAAGCACCAATGGATATCCAAATTGATCAGCTCATGATGCACCAAGCGCGGTCAACCAAACAAAGAGTCGCCCAGGCCCCAGCAAAGAGTTACGCACATCCACACAAGCAGGCAGTCCAATCACTAGGCCCAAAGGCCCATGCAAGTACCTGATTCCAGTCCAGATGCAAGAAGGTAATCAGAGGTTCTGCCTTTGGCACCAAAATTGTTGACATAAATCAATAACTTTGCTGTAAAGCAAATAAGAATACCTTTTTCTGAGCTAAATATGAGTGACAGTGGCCAAGGAATATAGATTCAAGTTACCCCAAGTGACATATGCCATTGTGGAAGAGGTTATAAAAATCATTTATAGGCACAGAACCAAATAAAGTCATAAATCAATACATTTACTCAGTTCTTTGGTGGGAAGATCAGGTATGTGGGCTACAACAAGGCAGGTAAATTTTTTCAATAAGTTTTGGATGTTATCTTACAATGTTATAAGAAAACCTATATGTTTTAGATGTTATCTTTAGGGTTGATGGAAGCAAGAGGTTTGCTAAGTGATGAATTTTAAGAAGTCTATCAATCATGAGAATGTAATTTCAGATACAAAAGGTAATGTAAATGGCTATTAAAGGGCCTAAGAGAGCCCAAGATAGTTTAGGCTCTTTACCTATAGCATTCCATTTTTCTATAATTTCAGTGTTCCAGTTATTCAAGGTCAGGTAGTCTTTAGTATCTGTAACAAAGTGCAGTTTCTTCAGAGAACGTGAGTTCAAAGGTCAATGTGTACCTTGATACTTCCCCTAAAATTTTCTGGGACTGTATGAAAGTATCTTGTAGGTCTGTTTCAAGTGTTCTTGGCCTACTCATATCATACCAGCATTTCTACCCCATTACTACTATACTAATGTTGTATAGAGAAAAATCACAAATTTTGCTGGCATTTTTGGGTTCTCCTTAGAAGATAATTTCCTCTTTCTTCTTAATGACAAATTTAAGGGGCAGAGTATAAGGAATTCTGTTATCTATCTCTAGTTGGAACTAGTAAGAGGAAGAACATAGAAAAATTCATTCATTTCCCAGAGATTCACACCCAAGATTTACTTTTTTTTTTTTTAACTATTATTATCCTAAGCCTGACTTGAAAGATCTTTGTCAAGATTTGAAAAAAATGTCCTGCCGGGCGTGGTGGCGCACGCTTGTAATCCCAGCATTCGGGAGGTTGAGACCAGAGGATCCAGGTTCGCGGCCAGCCTCAGCTACCTAGTGAGGCACTCTGCAACTTAGTGAGACCCGGTTTCAAAATAAAGAATAAAAAAAAATAGGGCTGGGGGTATAGCTCAGAGGTAGAATGCCCCTGAGTTCAATCCCCAGTACCGCAAAAAAGAAAAAAATGTCCTGATATTTTTTATGGTATTGATGTTCCACTGAATTCTTCAGTTTCTGCCCCATAAAAGTAACAAAATGCCTGGATTGTGCAATCCAACATTCTTAATTACTATTATTTTTGTCTATTATTCTCCAAAAGGAACAAACATCAGTCAAAACTTTAAACATTTAAAAAATTATACAGCCAAATGAAATAACTTAAAATTGGGGAAATTATGTTTCTGGGTTATTTTTTCCTAGAATCTGATAAAGGCTGCTGCTGTTTCTTCTTGCTTTTCTATTACAAACTACTTAGCCAAAGAAACACTACTGTTTAAGAAGTACTTTGGGACCACCTGATTTTATTATAATTTATTTTTGTTCCATCTCTTGATTTGGAAGCCACTGGTTCCTATAACCAGTCCCTTCTTTATGTGGGTTGAAAATAGCCTAGAGTAAAAAAATAATTCTGAAACCCAAAAGTGGTTCATATTTTATTAAAAGCAAAATTCTCTAACCCATGTTCTCCTGCAAATACAGGGCCACAGTGAAATATTTTTTGTTGGTTTTCTTGATTGTTTGTGTTTATTTTTGTTTGCATTAGTGTTAAGTGAAAGACAGCCACAACTATGAAGGAAATTATATTTAAGAAAGATTTCTATTATGAGGAAATGTCTTCCAGCAGCTCCTCATCCAGGCAATAATATCTTTTCTGCCAAAACTTACTCAAAAATATTTTAGTTATTCTTGTTACTTGAGAACATTTGGAAGGAGTAGCACAAGAGAACTATATTTGCTGTAAATCCCTTTTTGTATCAGTTTTAGTAATAGAAACACAAGAAGTAGTAGAATTACAATTGATAGACTCCATGGAGTTCAGTCAAATGCATCTGTCTTTTACAGGCTGAGCTTTGAATGATTACAGGCAAGTATCTGATTCTCTTAACAAGAGCTGCAGGTGTAGGATTCAGAAGTAAACCATATGAGTCAAGAGGCAGAAGCAGAACTAACAAAAAGAGATTTAGAATAGACTGAGGCTCAGATATATCATTGTAACCATGCTAGGGACTTTACCAGTAACAAGGAAAATGATGACAAACTCAAATTTTAACACAGGAGCCTATTTAGATAATGGTTACTAGAATGCCATGTTGTGAACTATCTAGATTTCATGCCATACAAGCTTCATATTTAAGCTCAATAGCTGTCCATAATTGGTTGAACAAAGAGTAACACTTCTGCCATAGATTTGAAATCCCAAGCTTAGAAAAGTAATGCAAACCAATCTCCAGGTAATTACTCTCTTTGGGCTCACTATTAACTACAAATTTAGTATTTTAAAGAGTGGATTTTATATTTTAAATAGTTTTATGTTCGTCTTATAAAGTATCAATCAAGGACCTTAGTAGTACATTGTTAAGGAAAGGCATATGAATGAGAAAGAACCACATGAAATAGAACTTACTGTCCTGAGTCACTGACAGACATACAGAAATAGCAACATAAAAAGGAATGCTCCTATGGGAATGAGTAATAAGGGGTCTCTTGAAATGTGTCTGACCAAAGCTGAAATGTAGAAGAGCCAACACATGCCAAAACAAACAAACAAAAACATGTGACTGCATCTTGAATCTAAAAAAATAGGTATTTTTGAAGTTAATAATGTATCTGTGATAATGTATTTTTGAACCACTGTAATTAAATTAATTTTATCAGAATCAATGGCATCTTAAACTTATGAAAATATGACAGTAATTCAATTATATTATCAAGATATTAAACCCTAAATACTTCTCAGTACCTGGCGTGGAACTGTGAAATCTCTCCCTGTCAGACCTTGGGTCTTAGGCTGAGAGTGGTAGCAGTACCACCTTGGCCAGGCTGTGCCCAGCAAGGTATCACTTGATCATAGCTACAAGCAGATCCAGAGTGGTGTCTTGGGGCCATCAAACCTCAGTGAGCCAGGTCACAAGCTTGGAACATAGCAATCACCAGCTTTGCTGAACCTAAGACCACTGGTCACAGAGGCCAGAGGTCAGTGCTCCACAATAATATTGGCAGACTTCAACCCACCACTCATGTCACTAGATCGATCTTCCAGACAAAAGACAAGTAAAGGCTCTTCAGACCTAAAGAACACTATAAAACAAATGGACCTATTAGACATATGTAGAATATTTCAGCCAGCAACACCTGAATACACATTCTTCTTAATTGCCCATGAAACCTTCTCCAAAATAGATCACAAAGCAAGCACCAGCAAATTCAAAAGATGTAATATAATTCCCTGCATCTTTTCAGATCACAATGGAATGAAAGTAGAAATCAACAAGAAGACCAAAAGAAAAAAATTACCTAAATACAAGAACACTGGTGGATATACTCTTGAATGAGGACTAGATCAGAAAGGGAGAAATAAAAAATTCCTGATGGACCAAACACTATGGTATATTTTTAAGGTGGTATTAAGAGAAAAACTTATAGCACTGAGTGCCCACATAAGAAAAACAAAGTCACCAAATAAACAGACTAATTATATACCTCAAGGATGAAGAAAAACAGGAAGTCTAATCCCAAAGCCAGGGAAGGCAGGGGACAATTAAAATCAGAACAGAAATCAATGAAATAGAGAATTAAAAAAAGTAGAAAGCATCAACAAAATAAAAAAACTGGTTCTTTAAAAATTTAACAAAATTGACAAACCCTTAGCCAACCTAACCAAAAGAATCAACCCAAATTATTAAAATCAGAAATTAAAAAGGAGACATCACCTCAGACAGTGGGGAAATTCAGAGGATCATCAGAAACTATTTTGAAATTTTATATTCCAGTAAACTGGAAAGCATGGAAGAAATTGACAGATTTCTATACACATGCAACCAACCTAAATTAAACCAAGAAGGTATATAAAATCTAAACTGACCAATAACAAGCAAAGAGATAGAAACAGCAACAAAATTTTGACATCAAAGAAAACCCCAGGTCAAAACAGATTTCCAGCTGAATTTTATAAAACATTTACAGAACTAAACCAAATACTTTACAAGTTATTCCATGAGATGTAAATCAAAATTATACAGATTATATCTGACCCCAATAAGAATGGCAATCATCAAGAAATCAAGTAACAAGCCGGGCGTGGTGGCGCACACTTGTAATCCCAGCATTTGGGAGGCTGAGACCGGAGGATCCGGGTTCGCGGCCAGCCTCAGCTACCGTAGTGAGGCACTCCGCAACTTAGTGAGACCTGGTTTCAAAATAAAGAATAAAAAATAGGGCTGGGGGTGTAGCTCGGAGGTAGAATGCCTCTGAGTTCAATCCCTGGTACCGCAAAAAAAAAAAAAAAAAGAAATCAAGTAACAAATGTTGGTGAGGATGTGGGGAAATAGGAAGTCTTCTACATTGTTGGTGGGATTGCAAACTAGTTCAACTCTATGGATATCAGTGTGGAGATCCCTTAGAAAACTGGGAATGGATCCACCATATGAACCAGCTATACCACTCCTGGGTATATTTTCAAAGAGGATTAAACCAGAGAACTACAGTAATATATGCATACCCATGTTCATAGCAGCACAATTCACAATATCCAAATTATGGAACAAAATGAGGTGTCCATCAACAGATGAATGGATTACAAAAATACGGAAAATACAATAGAATTATACTAAGCAATAAAAAATAACAAAGTAATGTAATTTGCAAGAAATGACATTTGCAAGGAAGGACCTGGAGAACATTATGTTAGGTGAGATTAGCCAGTCACAAAAAGTGAAGGGACATATGTTTTCTCTAATATGCACAAGCTAGGCAGTAATTAGTATACCAGAGAGACTTCAGATAATGTAGGAGAAACCTCAATGTAGCCTAGGAAGTGTTCTAAGGAAAAGGGAGGGGGGAGACTGAGGTTCACTAGTGGAAATACTACTATAGATTATATGTACACATGTGATAATGCCAGCGTGCTGTGTGCATGTATGTCATTGTCAACATGATTCACATTATGATGTGAGTACAATGCATCAATAAAAACACATTAGAAATATAGAACAATGGAAGATAAAAAATAAAAATAAATGTGACCCAGGCATGAGCTACCACAAATACTTCATAATGATAGATGAGATTTAAGCATTTACTTTCATGCTAAATATCCCTGTGGCATCATGATAGACTAATTACTAAGTTATATTAAAGTCATTTTGTATTCAAATCAGTAATTTATTCAAGAAGAAAGAGATTGACATTACATTCACTATACCTAAGAAGAAAACACAAAAGTTTATCCCCAGAGCAGTTAGTAAGATTAACATGCAAACTTTGAAATCTATGGATCTATTTGTTTTGTCTTATATTTAGTAGCTTGGATTTTAATATCTAAAACACATTGAACTCTTAAGCACAAGTTAGTAGAAAAAAGATAGAATTTAAATTCATATTGTATTTAGAGAGACTTGGGTTTATGCACTTCCTGTAAAAGTCCCAAGAATAATACACTAAAAATAGAATTATTGGCATGGTATATACCACTTCTTTATCCATTTTTAAAAATAGATATTTTTAACAAAGTTTATTTCACATAAAAGAGTACTAATGATACTAAATTCCCAAAGGGCTTGACACATAGATCTCTAGTTGTTTCTCACCAGTGACCATTTCCAATAGAATGTTGTAGCAACAATGGCACATCATAGAGGGCAGTCTTCACAATGTTTTCATTGGAAGTACAGAGTTGTCATCAGAAAACATTAATGTGCCAAAAATGTCTTATTAAAAAAGCATGGCAAAGTTATACATCATTTAACAAGAGAACACTTGAAAGAATTATCAATACATAGTATATTTATAACACAGGGGAAATGTCACAATATCATGTCAATGAAAAAGAATGAAACAAAAATACAGGTATAGAGTATTGCCAATAATATATAAAATATATATGCTATGAAATAACAAAAGATCTAAAAATGGTGGCACAAACCTGTAATATCAATCAGTAATTGGGAGGCTGAGACAAGAAGATTGCAGATTGTGATGATGATGATGAGGAGGAAGTGGGAAATGTATTAAAAGGAAGAAAGTTATTTTAAAATTATTAATGTTATCTCTGGGTGTGACTGATTCTTTTTCTATTTTTTAAATTTTAATTGATATATAAGAATTCTAAATATGGTTTATGACATGTTTTGATAAATATATATATTGTAGAATGGCTACATTAGGTTAATACATGCATTACCTCCTGTACTTTTTTCTCATAAGGACACTTAATATCTACTCTTTTCAATTTTCAAATATATAACACATTGTTGCTAATTATAGTCACGATGCTGTACAATTGGTCCGATTTATTATATCTAACTGAAATTTTGTGTCCTTCAAGATCTCCTTGATCCTTTTACCCCCAGCCTCTGGTAAGCACCACTTTACTGTTTCTATGAGTTCATCTTTTTCACAACTTATGTAAATGTGAGAATATGTAGTACTTGTCTTTCATGCCTATCTTACTTCATTAAGCATATTATCCTTAAAGCTCATGTATGTTGTCAAAACTGGCAGGATTTCCTTATTTTTCTATCAGTACACTATATTCCATTCTTTATGTCCACCATGCTTCTCTTATCTACTCATCTATTGGTGGGCATTTGATAGATTAATTCCCTATCTTGGTCACAATACCACAATGAACAAGGGCATGGAGATAAGCTTCTACATCTTCCTTTGGCTACCTACTCAGAGATGGGATTCTGGGTCATATGGAAATTGTTTTTCTTTTATTGAGGAATTTCCATAATTTTTCCACAATGGCTACACTAATTTTTATCCCCACCAACAGTGCAAAGGTTCTCTTTTCTCCACATCCTTTCCAACACTCCTTTTCTCTTTTTGATAGTAGCCATTCTAATTGTGATTTTAATTTTTAATTCTTTGATTAATGATTCTGAGCATTTTTTTTTTCATTTTCTTGTTGGCCAGTTATATGTGTTCTTTTGAGAAATGTCTTTTCAGATTATTTTCTGTTTTTATTATTTTTTCTTATTATTGATTTGAATGTATACATATTTCAATATATTACTTTTCAAATATATGGGGTTTTGTTTTGTTTTTTGCGGTACTGGGGATTGAACACAGGGGGGTTCTACCTCCGAGCTACACCCCCAGCCCTATTTTTTATTCTTTATTTTGAAACAGGGTCTCACTAAGTTGCAGAGTGCCTCACTAGGTAGGTGAGGCTGGCGGTGAACCCGAATCCTCCGGTCTCAGCCTCCCAAATGCTGGGATTACAAGTGTGCGTCACCACACCCGGCTAAACATATGGTTTAAACATTTTCTCCCATTCTATAAATTGTCTCTTCTTTCTGTAGGCTGTGTCCTTTGCTTTTCTTTTTAATGTAACATAATTCCATTTGTTTATTTTTGCTTTCATTGCTTTTGCTTTTGTATTTGTAGCCAAATCACTGCCCAAATCCATGTCATAGAGCCTTTCTCCCATATTATTTTCTAACAGTTTTATGGTTTCTGGCCTTGCGTTTATGTCTTTACTAAATTTTAAGTTGAACTTTTAAATATGGTATGTGATGAGGGTGTACTGTCTTTTTTTTTTTTTTTTTTTTTTTTTACATCCAGTTTTGTCACCACCATTTGTTGAAGAGACTTTTTCCCCATTGTGAAATCTTTGTTTAGAATTAGTTGACATAAATTTGTAAGTTTACCAGGTATGGTAATGCATGCCTGTACATTGGAAGCTGAGACAGAAGGATCACAGGTTTGAGGCCAGCCTCAGCAACTTAGTGAGACTGTTCCACAATGAAAATATAAAGGAATGGACTTTCACAAACATATCAAAATCAATCACTAAATTGAACTTGAGAAAGAGGAAGGAGGAGGGAGTGGGGTGGGGATTGGGGAAGGGTTAAATGAGAAACGTGTACATGCATGCTTTTACCAGCTTGTACCTAACAAAGATGTATGATTACAATGCACCATTAAGCAATAAAAAAGAAAAAAAAAAAGGAATGGGAGTATAGCATAGAGGGAAAAAACCCCTGTGTTCATTTCTTAGTACTAAATAAAAAATCATGGATATATTGTGAGATTTCTATTCTGTTCTTTTGAGTACTAAATAAAAAATCATGGATATATTGTGGGATTTCTATTCTGTTTTTTGATCTATTTGTCTGTTTTTATGCTAGTAACATATTGTTTTTATAACTATAGTTTTGTAATACAATTTGAAATTAGGCAGTGGGATACTTTCAGCTTTTTTATTTCCCTCTAGGATTACCTTAGCTATTCAGGATCTTTTGTGGTTACATTCTAGTGTTTTTGTGGGAAAAAAAGTCACTGGATTTTTTAATGAAAATTTCTTTGTATAATATGGAGATTTTAATAATATACTTCCAATTCATAATCATGGAATATCTTTTTATTTGTGGTTTCTTCAATTTTTTTCCTCAGTATTTTATAGATTTTACCATACAAATATTTTACCTCTGAACCTCTGTATTTTATCCCTAAACATTTAATTTTGTCAATGAATTTTGTATCCTAAAATTTTACTGAATTTGTTTTTTCTAGAAGTTTTTTGTGGTGCTTTTTTTTTTTTTTTTTTTTTTTTTTTTTTTTTTTTTTTTTTTTTTTTTTTTTTTTTTTTTTTTTTTTTTTTTTTTTTTTTTTTTTTTTTTTTTTTTTTTTTTTTTTTTTTTTTTTTTTTTTTTTTTTTTTTTTTTTTTTTTTTTTTTTTTTTTTTTTTTTGTACTAGGGATTCAACTCAGGGGCATTCTACCTCTGAGCTATACCCCCAGCCCTATTTTTCCCTATTTTTATTCTTTATTTTTGTTTTTATTTATTTATGTATTTATATATATATATATATACATATATATAATTTTTTTTTTTTTTTGCGGTACTGGGGATTGAAATTGGGGGCATTCTACCTCTGAGCTATACCCCTAGCCCTATTTTTTATTCTTTATTTTGAAACAGGGTCTCACTAAGTTGCGGAGTGCTTCACTAGGTAGCTGAGGCTGGCCTTGAACCCGGATCCTCCGGTCTCAGCCTCCAAAATGCTGGAATTACAAGCATGCGCCACCACACCCGGCTGTGGTGCTTTTAAAGTTTTCTATAAATAGTACCATGCCACCTCTTAAAAAGAATGATTTAGCTTCTTCCTTTTTGAAATGAGTCCCTTTTTCTTTCTCTTGCCTAACTACTCTAGCTAGGATTTCTAGTACAATGATGAGTAGAATTGGTGAGAGTGCATGTCCTTCTCTTATCCTGGATCTTTGAGGAAAAGCTTTGAACTTTCTACCATTGAGTATGACGTTAGGTATTGGCTTGCCATATACAGACTTCATTGTAGTGTGGCACATTTCTTCTATTTCTACTTTGTTGAATTTTTTTTTTCTTATCATGAAAGATTATTAGATTTTATTGAATGCATTTTCTGAACCTGGAGAGATGACAGAATTTTGTCCTCCTTCTGGTAATGTGATATATCACATTTATAAAATTGTATATGTTGAGCAATCTTTGCATTCTGGGGGGGGGGGGAATCCTATATTATCATGGTGAGATGTTGAATTCAAAAGTCTAGTGTTAGAAACTTTTGGATCTATGTTCAACAGGGGTATTGGCCTGTGATGGTCTTGTAGCATCCTTGTCTGACTTTGAGTTCAGAATAATTCTGATATGTAAAATGAATTTAGAAGTATTTCTCCCCTTCACTTTTTGGATGAGTTGGAGAGACACTGGTATTAGTTCTGCTTTTAATATTTGATAGAATGCAGCCATGAAGTCATCAAGTCCTGGACTTTGTTTGACAGGAGAAATCTTGTGAAAGATCTAAACTTATTTGTTATAAGTTCAGGTTTTTCATTTATTTATAATTCAATTTTTGTAGGTTATGTTTAGAAATTTATCTTTTTTTGTAGGCAACCTAATTTGTTGTTGTGCAATTGTTTATGATAGTCTGTTGTGGTCTTTTTTTATTCTATTTATTGGTTATAAGGTCTTCTCTTTGCTTATGGATTTTGAGTCTTTTTTCTTCAAGTTTAAAGAATTTTTCATCATTTATTATTTATTTTTAATATACTGTTATTGGTGTGTTGTAGTCTCATATCATAATGTAGTTCAGAGCGATAGAAAATTACATACGCACAGTACTTGGTGGGCTTCCACCTAGCTTCCTCTCTACCTTCTCCCCTTCCCCATACATGATATTGAAGTTGGGATTGATAATTTCACATATGTATGTGACATCAATGGGTTAATGAAAGTGTTTCCTTCATTAATTCTCCCCCTGACCCAGCACCATCCTCCCTAGACACCTTCCATTGCTCAACTGGGGTTCCTCCTCATTATCTAATGTCCCTCTCCTGCTTCCCCATATGAGAGAAAACATATGACCCTTCACTTTCTGTGATAAGCTAATCTCACTTAACATAATATACTCTAGGTCTATTCATTTTCCTGCAAATGACATAATTGTGTTCTTTATTGCTGAGTAAAATTTTATTGTGTATATATTGCAAAATTTTAGAATATATTTATCTGTTGATGAACACCTATGTTGGTTTCATGATTTGGCTATTGTGAACTGTGCTGCTATAAACATGTATATATCACTATAATATTCTGATTTCAATCCCTTTGGAATGATACCTGGGAGTTGAATAGCTGAATTGTATGGTAGATTCATTCCTAGTTTTTGGAGGAATCTCCACAATGATTTCCATAGTGGCTGCACTAATTTTCAATCCCAATACAAATTATGAGTTTCTATTTCCCCACATCCTCACCAGCATTTATTGTAGTTTTATTTCTTGATGATTTTCATTCTAATTGTGGTTAGATGGAATCTCAGTGTAGTTTTGATTTGCATCTCCCAGATGGCTAATGATTTTGAACATTTTTATATATTTATTGACCATTTGTATTTCTTCTTTTGTGAAGAGACTATTTACTTCAGCGGCACAGTTCCTGATTATTTTGTGTGTGTGTGTGTGTGTGTGTGTGTGTGTGTGTGTGTGTGTTAAGTCTTTTTAGTTATTTGTATAAGCTAGATATTCTTTATTAGAAGAGTGGCTAACAGATATCTTCTCTAATTCCATATACTTTCTTTATACTCTTGATGGTTTCCTTTGCTGCACAGAAACCTTTTAATTTAATACTATCCCATTTATTCTTGTTTTAATTTCTGAGCTTTGAGAGTCTTTTTGAGAAAATTTTTACAGTGCCTATCTGTTGAAGTGTTGGTTTTGTGTCCTCCTTTAGTAATTTCAAAGACTGTGGTCTAATTTCCCTGTCTTTGATCCATCTTGAGTTGATTCTTGTGTGAGGTAAGAGATATGGATTTAATTCAATATTTCTTCAAATAGATAACCAGTTTTCCCAACACCATTTGTTGAAAAGGCTTTCTTTTCTCCAGTTTATGTTTTTAGTAACTTTGTCAAAATTCAGTTGGCTATCAGTGTGTAGATTAGTTTCTGTACCTTATATTCTGTTCCATTGGTCTATGTGTTGGCTTTGTGCCAACCCCATGTTTTTATTACTATAGCTTTGTAGTATAATTTGAAGTCAAGTATCATAATGCCTCCGGAATGGTTCTTATTACTGAGAATAACTTTGGCTATTTAGGACTGATTTTTCTAGCTCTGTGAAGAATGACATTGGCATTTTAATAGAGATTAAATTGAATCTGTAGATTTCTTTTGATGCAATGGTCAATTTGATGATATTTATTCTACCTATCCAAGAGCACAGGAGATTTTTCTATCTTCTAAGATCTTCAATTTCTTCCTTTAGTATTTTATAATTTTCACTGGAGAGGTCTTTTACCTCCTTGGTTAGATTTATTCTCAGATATTTTATTGTGTTTGAGGTTATTATTAATGGAACTGATTACTTTTTCAGTGGATTTGTGGTTGGTTGGCATATAGAAAAGCTAATGGTTTTTTGTACATTTTGTACCCTACTACTCTGCTGAATTTGTTAAGATCAACTTAGTTTTGTTCATCTTTTTATATACTTTTATTGGTACATTAAAATTATACATCAGAGTGAGGTTTGCAGTCATATAAACACACACACAGAGAAACATTGGTGTGTTTCCTTTTCTATGCTTTCTAATCTCTATTTGTTTTATTCTGATCTGTAGTGTTTCTCTCTTCTGCTAACACTGGCCTTCATTTATTGCGTTCTAGTTTCTTGAAGTTTAGTATCAAGTTGTTTGAGATTTTTTTCTTTTATGATGTATTTTTTTATTAATTGGTGCATTATAATCATACATCTTTGTTAGGTACAAGCTAATAAAGGCTTATATACACACATTTCTCATTTAACCCCTTCCCCAATTCCCACCCCACTCCTTCTCCTGCCCTCCCTCCTTCTCAAGTTCAGTTTAGTGATTAACTTTGATATATTTGTGAAAGTACAAAGTACATCATGTACATTAGGATGCCCCCTACCCTGTACATCACCTTCAGTTAAGTCAACTTCTTTGCTTATCTAGGGTTTCTCCTTTTTCATCTGGAGTCCTTCTTATGCCCCATCTTCTCCCTAGCATCTGCATATTAGGGAGAACATGTGCTTTTTAACTCTTTGTGACTGACTACTCTCACTTAACATAATGTTTCCCAGTTCCATCCATTTCCTTGCAAATAACATGATTTTGTTGTTCTTTATGGCTGAGTAAAATTCCATTGTGTACATATCCCATAGTTTTGTAATCCATCTGTCGATGGCCATCTTGACTGTCTCCATAGTTTGGCAATTGTGAATTGTGCAGCTATAAACATAGATACACATACGTTGGTCTGACAGTTTGGTTTCCATTCTTTTGGGTAGATACCCAGAAGTGGTACTGCTGAATCATATGGTAGGTTCATTTCCATTCGTCTGAGGATCCTCTGATAGAGGACTAATATTTAGGATATACAGAAAACTCAAGAAAATCACAGCTAAGAAAACAAATAACCCAATCAAAAAATGAGCAGAGGATCTAAAAAGACACCTCACAAAAGAAGAAATACAAATAGCCAATAAATGTATGCGGAAATGTTCAACATCATTAGCAATCAGAGACATGCAAATCAAAACTACTTTGAGATTTCACCTAACTCCAATCAGAATGGTAATCATAAAAAACATGAACAACAATAAATGCCTGTGAGGATGTGGAGAAGTGGGAACCCTAATACATTGTTGGTGGGATTGCAAATTAGTGCAACCACTTTGGAAAACAGTATGGAGGATCCTCAGATGAATGGGAATGAACTTACCTTATGATGTATTTATTAAATCCCCCTTTTAGAATTGCTTTTGCTACATCCCATATGTTTTGGTGTGTTGTATTCTAATTTTTGTTGGTCTCAAGATATTTTCAATTTCCCTTTTAGTCTTTCCTTTTACCTATTGGTTATTTGGGAACATGTTGTTTAATTTCCACAATTGTGAATTTTCCAAAATTCCCCCTATTATTGATTTCAGGTCTTATGCCATTACGGTTGGAAAAAAATGCTTAATATGCTTTCAGTCTTCTTAAATTTAAGATTTGTTTTGTGGCCTAATATATGATCTTTCCTGGAAAATGTTTTTGTAAGCTTGAGAAGAATGTGTATTCTTAATCTGTTGATAGAATGTTTGCTGATGATAGAATGTTTTATACATCTCTATTAGTTCCATTTGGTCTATTGGTCTAAAGTATAGTTCGGTCCAACCTTCCATCCCTGGGATGAACCTGACTTGGTCATGGTGTATAATTTTCTTGATGTGGTTTTGAATGTGCTTGTTAGTATTTTGTTTAAAAGTTTTGCATCTAAGCCCATTATTGGCCTGTAGTTTTCTTTTCTTGAGCTGTCTTTAATTGGTTTTGGTATTATGCAGGCTTCATAGAAAGTATTTGGGAGAGTCCTGTTTCTCTCTGTAGGTTTACTATGCCTAATCTCACTCCCTTTATAGTATCTTATTCTAGAGGTAGATATTTACTTTGAGGTATACTTTAAAAGTGAATAGCCAGTACTGTCTGGGTATTCTCAGATTTTTGTTATTCTTTAATACTGACTTTGATATCTGTGTCCCATATCACTATACCATTGTTCTGCCTGTAGATCATCATTACTGGGTTTCAGTTACTCCAGGGCTCCATCTGCTTGCTGTGATGGTGATGTTGGGTTCCAGGTGTTGAGGTCTGAGGACCTGTGTTTTGCCTCGAACCTGCTCTGCTCACATCTCTGAGGTAGTAGACTCAGAGACATGAGTGGAACAGTTTGTGTCCTGTGTGTTTTTAAACTTCAATGTGTGGGTTTTGGGTGGTTTTGTCTGTCAGATGTGATTAGTTTGTCCTTAGTGTCTAGTAGCCTGGCTATTGTTATAGCATCAGCCTTCCTTCATAGGAAAGCCATGACTCAACAAAGGAACACATAGCCCAGCATAAAAATATTCTGATATTTCATTGGGGAGTGACAACTGAATAAATTATACCTATAAATGAAAATTTAGGAATGTGTTATATGAGTTTTCTATTCTCTTACAAGAATTATGAGTTGCACATACCAAGCATTAGTTATAAACTATTTTGGAAATTTTACAAACCACCACACCAATAATTTTCCATAATTTGCATCATTTTCTTTACTATATGGTGAGTCATAGAGTGCACAGATTTTAATAATAGAAGCTTTAAGGATTCAGGTAGGATAAAGCAACCAACTAAGTCTTCCATTTGCCCATGCCTTTTGTTAAATTTCTATCTCTTTAACCTTCAGTTTTGTTTCCCAAATGTGGCATCACAGAACTATTTCATAAAAATGTTATTCTAGCTCATATGACGTGGATGAATCTTAGAGTTTATTAAAATTTCATATTTTAATAATTTTAGTTCCGGCTGTTAGTGTAAAAGTCTACTAAAGTATATCCTTGGTATTCAATTCTGATTTTACTTGATTTTTATTTAGCAGTTTTCTGAACTAGTTTCTTCAGTGAAGTTTTGAGAAATCTTACCCAACCCAGTGATATAATAGTAATCTCTGCTTGTCATTATTCTGTAAATTTAAAGAAGAACTTAGATTTATAATTTCTCATTCGAGCCGTGCGTGGTGGCGCACACTTGTAATCCCAGCATTCAGGAGGCTGAGACCGGAGGATCCGGGTTCGTACCCAGCCTCAGCTACTTAGTGAGGGCCTCCACAATTTAGTGAGACCCGGTTTCAAAATAAAGAATAAAAAATAGGGCTGAGGTTATAGCTCGGAGGTAGAATGCCCCTGAGTTCAATCCCCAGTACCGCAAATAATAATAATAATAATAATAGTAATAGTAATAATAATAATAATAATAATTTCTCATTCATTTTCTAGAAAGTTCCAGAGTGAAAAAATTAACTCTCCATGGAGGACAAAACCTAAAAGACCATGGTTAGATTTCTAACAGTTTATTATAATGCAATTGACAAGGAAGGACATTTTGTTATTTCTGTGATATGAACTACTTTAAAATAATGGCCAAGCTGGGAGTTGGTGGCACATGCCTATAACCCCAGTATTTGGGAAGCTGAGACAGGAAGTTGACAGGTTTGAGGCCAGCCTCAGCAAGTTAAGGAAATCCTGTCTCTAAGTAAGTATAGCTCAGAGTTCAAATGACTTTGGGTTCAATAACCAGTACCACAAATAATAATAATAGTTATAACAATAATAACAACAACAATGATGATAGTATTAATGGTCAGCCTCATGACTGATAACATTACACTAAGATTATCAGATTTCTAGAAATTTCATAACTTCTGAAACCCATGTTAATAATAAACCTAGAAAATATAACTTAAAGTTTGGCATCATTTGCTTGAAAATGTTTTTTATGAAATTTAACATAACAAATAATTAGTTTAATGTCTTTCTTTTTATATATAGGGAAATTTTTTTTAGATATCCCAGGGGCCTATTTGAAAATTCTGTGTTTATTTGATGTTAAAAGGTCTTAATTTACCATATGCTATTGAGGGCAAGTTGTGGTGGAGCAAGCCTAAGATAGGAGGACCACAGACCTGAGGACAGCCCCAGAAACTTATCAAGACCCTCAGCAAATTAATGAGAGGTAAAACTTGGAGATAGAATATTCCTGGGTTTAATCTCTAGTACCAGAAACCAAATGAACAAAAATATGTTTGTTGATAAATTGTCAAAATATAACATTTAAATAGGATTACCAGGGACTGTGAAATAATTACTGATTAACTAAAGTGATACAGAGAGTTACATAGTTGTAGAAATAAAAATATGGCTCATTTAATAGAATCTTGTATATTAGTGTTAAAAATAAGATGACATACAGAAAATTATCTTGACAAAACATGGAATTTTTGTTTCTGGGCCCATTATCTAAAGAATAAAGAAAAATCTTTCAGAACTTCCTCTGGGTAAAAGAATACACATTTGAGAATGTGGGCATTTCCAGAAAGATGGCAATCTCTTGTTCTAGGATGTTGATATTTACAGATGGACAGATCCAAGTAACAAATTAGGACCACCTAAGTCTTTCAGCAGCTTAGATTTACAAGAAACACTTATTTTCCTTTGTCAATTGGATTTTGGAGGTGACTGACATGTGATTTACATTCTATCTTGATTGAGATAATAAGCCTTAGCATGGAGAGATTATCAGGCAGATGGCGCTGAGAACCTATAAGTAAGGATTTTTTTAAAAGACCAATGAGGTCCTTCATGATTTTAGAATTCAAAGACTCTTAACAGATCCTAAGGAGGATGGCATCAAACTTCACCTTAAGGCCAGCTAAGGGGTTCCTCAGCTACCCTAAAAAGGGGAGTATATGCTCTTTGGTTTTTAAAAGTAAAGAGAGGGATAAATTAGAAATACAGATCTTACATAGAATAAGTCATAGCCAAGGCAGAAATAAGAGCATGTGGATAAACTTACAAAATCTATTCATCACAGAAAAGTTCAGCATGTGCCAGAGAGACAGACTTATATTTAGGAAAGTAGATACAGTACCTACATGGGTTAATGCAGGATATCTTGAGAGAGACATCTTTAGAGGTAAAGCAAGGAATACATATTCGTGGGAGAGACAGCAACCCCTTATTCTGGGGTGTTAATATTTATAGAAACTATTGCTAGAGGATGACCTAGACATGGATTTAGGGTGGAGTTATTAATACCACTTTTTCTAGTGCTTATGCACTTCTCTAGTATGATACCTTTTATAGGTAAGGACATGGGCTAAGGACAAGCCTGGTTGTTCACCTGTTGCTTTTCATTTGAAAGGTTCTTGGGTCTTTTCTGCATTCCAAAATTCAAGTGTGCTTAGATTTGGGGGATCATTATATCTTCCTTCTTCAGTATTCCAAATATCTATTTCAATGCTTATTTTTAAAACCTCATTGTTTTAATACAGATGATCATATACTACTTTAGAATCAATGTACTTTTGATAATAATGCTCAATTTTTTGGAAAATCTTATGTCATTCCCTTCAAATGCCAGGTTGATCAGATATAAAATTTATTTTCCAAAAATTCTCTTCTACAAATTTCTAAAACTTTCTTATATCCCCAAAGTTTTCACTCTATACCTTTTTCTTCTCTCTCATTTTAGAATAGTTATTCAATTTTAGGATAAAATTATACTTTTATTCTTAAAAATATAATATTCTCATAAGCTTTCCTTAAGTTTTATCTTCCTCTATTTGCATATAGAATTGTTTCCCTTGTGATTTCTAGTAACTTTAGGTACATACATTAACTAGAATTCTTAAAACTTAGTGATCATAACTTCTAGTGAATAGTGATAATTGTGAACATTGTCATTTAATATTTCATAAGTTGACAAATCTATTAAACAATTTCTAGAAGCATGTGCAATGTAAAATTTGTACATTCGAATGTTCAATTTTCCAGTGTGACATAAAATCTGTCTATTAGTAGTTACAACTTCTTTAACCTCTCTGTAATAATTTGTGGCAGGAGGTAAAATTTATCCTTTCAGGTTTTTATAAAGAGCATACTAGGTCTGAAAATTAAATTGTTCACACATATTTTTCTCTTAGCTTTCATTTCTTAAAGACAAAAATGTTAGAACTTACTGGTACAGAGAGCATATTATTCATGTATGAGTTTTCTTCTATTTCTCACATTTAACAATTATGCTTAGAGTGCCCATAAAGATAAAACATTAAAGAACTAACTACTATCTTGAGGTTTTTTTTCCTTGCTGATACTGAAAAAAATTTTTAAGATAATATGAGCTTAGTAATTGATCTAGATAGGAAAAGTTGTGCATGTCTATTTTATATAATGCAAAAAAATTAGAAAAAAATGCCTATTTTAATCAAACCAACATTTAGCTTTCATTTACTGAATATTATCCCAGATCATGACTTTCAAAAATATTTTGAGTTCATTTCTGAGAGTTTAAATAAAGATTTAATTTACATAAGTGCCTATTTTTTTTAGGAAATTAAATAGAGCTTTTATAATTTTTCACAATATCTAGAGGTAGAAAAATAAGGACATAAACATGGAGATGGATGCCGATTTTAGAGCTCTGACTTTAAAATTTTAGCCATGTGCAAGGTACATTATTATTTGTTAAAGAATATCTGGAGCCAAATATTTTTAGACAGTGGAACAAGACTTTCCATCTGGATTTTTTTTTTACTAATATTAGTGGAAAGAGCTAAATATTTTTTTTAATTTTTTCAACTTCTAAATATCCATTTATTTTCTTTGGTTGATGAACCATCTCCCTTTAACTTGCATTTTAAAGGGATAACTACCTGGTTCTTGAGAAGACAGTGTAGAAAATTTGTAACAAGACTTCATACATAAAATCATGATATGCCTAAACAAAAAGAGAAGAATTTCAGTAAGAGACTAATTAAAATAATAGGGTAAAGAAAAGCATCTTAGTCTAAGGTAAAGCTTGTTACATAAGTGTATAGCAATGCCTTCCATTGTAAGAATTTCTAGTGATTTAGAAATCCCTCTCTCTCCATAGTACCAGAGGGAGACAATCTTACAAATGAAGATTTCTTTTGTCTTATAAATCATTTCAAAATTGTCATGAAAGAAGGGTTGATTCCATGGAGGGCCCAAGGGAGACCTCAGTTGGGGAGAAAGAGGAGTACAACTCAGGACTGGTGGGGCCCTTGGCTTATATGACAGAAAAAAAAAAATTCACCACACTCCAGAGACTTAGGAATTTATTTAGGAAAGCAAGAAATACATAATCAAGGGAGAATGCAGGCCATCTCCAGAGTGAGAGATGCATCTTGGGGCTCATTGATCTTCTCTTAAAGAAAACAGTGAAGGGTGGGTATGGCGACATCTGTTCAGTGATTATAAGACAATTTATGGTCTTCTCTTGGATCTTTAGGCTGATTGTGGTCTCCATCATCTGATCAATACATAAACTGAAAATTCCCCTATGTTGGAGGTTCCTCAGGATAGCCTGTCTTCTTAACAGTGGACAGGGCAATTATAACACTTTTTGCTTAAATTCAAAATTATCCAGAATTTGGGAGAGATCTGGCCTGAGGAACAATTGTATGAGGAACTTTAGCACCAGGCTTCAATAGTAAAATTATACTTTCTATTTCTTTTATTTATTCTATCTCATATCTGACCTCCCTGAGACTTTATTCCTTTAATCTTAAGGGTTTGTGAGGGGGAAAAACCCATCTTCTGTAGATGCTTCAGGCTGGCAAGGGGTGATAGCCTGCTTAGTTATGGATCACAGATCAAAAACCTCATCCTGACTGATCTAAAGAAGTCAGAGAAGCCGGGCGTGGTGGCACATGCTTATAATCCCAGCATTTGGGAGACTGAGACCGACCAGAAGATCCGGGTTCATAGCCAGCCTCAGCTACCTAGTGACGCTCTCCGCAACTTAGTGAGACCCTTGTTTCAAAATAAAGAATAAAAAATAGGTCTGGCAGTGTAGCTTGTATGTAGAATGCCCCTGGGTTCAATCCCCAGTACCACACACACACACAAAAAAGTCAGAAACTGGCCTCAGCTTTTGAAGTGGGTTGGAATTCTTACATTGCCATCTTCTCAGCATGGAATTTTTATAATACTGAAGAAATAAATTTTGCCTCAAGATTAATAAGGCAAAAGACAATAGGAGTATCAGAACAGGACTCATAGATCCTCCAGTTGCTCATAGGTATTGTCTTCTTTCTGTGGTGTTGGACCTGCAAAATACCAATATACACAGGTTCAGTTTCAGAGCATCTTATAAGGACTCAGGTGTGGAGAGAAATTTTCGGAATTAGTGTCATATCCTATTTATTATGTGAGCCTAAAAGTAGAAATAACATAAATTATAAAACAAAATATAGGATAAAATAAAGTCAGATGATATCTAGATAAATTATGTGAGAGTCTTTAAATGGCTCCATGAACAAGGATTTTTTCTTCTTCCCCCTTCGCCCTATAATAGCACTATACTTTTCTGTACTTTTCTGCTGGGCATTCAAGACCAACTAGGCTTATATTGAGCAAACATAATTTTATAAAAATTATTTGAGTGCTGTGGTCAGTCAGGGCTCTTGAGAAGTCATTCTTTGGGATTTTGAGAAACCTTGTTTCCTTTAGACATTTTTTTTTTTCTTGTACTGGGGATTGAGCCTAGGGACATTCTACCTCCAAACTACATACCCAGCCATTTTTATTTTAAAACAAGATTTTGATAAGTTGCTGACAGCCTTGTTAACTTGCTGAGGCTGGTCTCAAATCTGTGATCCTCCTATCCCAGCCTCCCAAGTTCTGGGATTTCCTTTAATCTTTTCTTCTACTGGTAGTGCCATCTTCCAGAATGGATCAAGTTCTTACCAAATGGCTTCCCTTGAAGTGTTAAGGACATTCCCCTCTCCAGTGACCATCTTTTTTGCAGATTATAGAATATTCACTGGTGGCTCCTAGTCTCCCTGATCAGAAGGTTGAATGACTTACCAGAGTTGCAGGGAGGGCCCTTAGAGGAGTCCCATCATTACTTGGGTCCTTTGACCTTGGAAGTCAAGGGATAAAATATTGGCTATTTTTTTCCTTCACCCTTTTATTTCCCAATTGTTCTCTAAGTCTCAGTTGTTAAACACACAAAAGTTCAGTTCCATCAGTTCTCTATATTTAACAGGAATCAGCATTACAGACTATCTGTCTTGAAGGTGTTGGCTATTATCTCAAAACACTGAGTTGTTCTGTTAGAAGTTTTACTTCTGTAAAACATTAACAAACAACAGTTACAAAGTTTTATAAGAAAAATACAAAACAAAGTTATTAGGAACAAATCAAATCCAGTTTGAATAATAGCACTGAGTATATTACATATTATAAGCAAATCTCCATTTAAATTTAACTTGCTTATAAATGTACTTTTTTAGGTTTTAAAGTACAATCTTTTAATCATCAGAGTGGCATGATTTAAACTGTCACATATCTGGGCATATTTAATTATTTTTGCTTAAAGAAGATGATCATATTACAATTAAGAACACACAAATATACAATTAAAAAAGCTATCACTATTTTTATTTAGAGGACACATATTGGTAAAGTGTTCTTATAAGATTTGTATTTTAGAGATACTTGGGAAACAGATATTTAACATATAAAAAATGCTAGTGACAGTTAACATCACATTTACACAGAAGCGAATATGCACATTAATTTTTGGAGTAAAATTTGAAATTCATAGCTTGGTAAAATAATTAACTACAGGTCTATTTGGAATAACAGCATTTGTAAAAAAAAAAAAAAAAAAAAGGAATAGCTATCCTTGACACCTGCCTCTAATTCTAGTACTTGGAAAGATTAGACAAGAGGATTGCAGGTCTGAGGACAACCTCAGAAATTTAGGGAGAATCTGTTTCAAAAAAAAATTCTGTAGATGCATCTCAAAGGTAGAATTCCCCTGGGTTTCTGGGTTTAATCCTCAGTATAAAAATTAAAAAATAGAGCCAGGTGTGGTGATGCACCCTTGTAATTCCAGCATTTGGGAGGCTGAGACCGGAGGATCCGGGTTGGCAACCAGCCTCAGCTGCTTAGTGAGGCCCTGCACAATTTAGTGAGATCCTGTTTCAAAAATAAAGAATAAAAAAATACGTCTGGGGTTGTAGCTCGAAGGTAGAATGCTCCTAGGTTCCATCCTCAGTACCGCAAAAAAAAGCTTTTTATCTTTTATAAGTTTAGGAAATAGTATTAATGATCAGAAATACTTATTATGTGATATATAATTGTCTCTCATGTGTATAATAAAATATGTATTTAGTCAAAGCAAACCAATGTTAACTAGGGAAATGGCAGGGATTTAAATATATATGGCATAAATTCCAAAAATGTCATGCACTTATGGGTTACCTTGCATGTATTAAACATATATATCTTTAACTACAAATTTTTACATAATATAGAGACAAAGCTCAGACACAGCATATTTAGCCTTCAGATGTATACACATTTCTAGTAATATAAATAGGGTGAAATATACAATAGTAAACCAAAATAATAGTTGTTCATTTAACCTGAGTTATTAAGTGATTATTTCAAAAAGCTATAAAACAAACAGACAAACCCTGACACTAAGACTATTTTCTAAGAAATCAAAGACCCAACAATGATAGCAATAACAAGACATTATCTTGATAAAACACAAAACTTAAAAAAAAAAAAAAAGCCAGCTCTTCATAAATACTACTTAGAGAAGAAAACTTTATGGAGAATTAGATTCTGGTTTTACATCAGTATATTAAACTTTGACTTTAGAAACCCCATTAAATAATCTTTAAGTTATAGCCAACTTACTCATATAGACATAGACCTTCTGCAAGTTATTTACATCTTTAGTTTCTGTCTTCTCTCTCTTCCTATCTTGATGAAATCAATTTAAAACAAAAATCTTGCCATACAAAATCTTTTCTCGTCTAAATGCATTTTCCTTTATATTTATAAACATTTTAGTATCTCTCTTTTGTTGTTGTTGTTGTTGTTAGTTTCTTTTAGCCATAACATTTTGAAACATATTTTGAAACAGTCTTTATAAAAATATTCAATTTAGTCAAATTAATCCTATTTAGTAAGATAAAATGTTTTGTGTTCTTTATAGTTTTCTCATCAAAACACAGCTTATTTTTTGCATTTTGTTGCATATGTTAATTGGAATTTTAACTCTTAGTAATTAAATGTTTAGTAAAGACACAAAAAAAGACCCTTAAACTATTCTTTACATATATGAAAACACATTTGACAGGCCCAAACATACTATTGTTTTTTATTTACATTAAGAAGAGTACTTGAATTTATATTTAGAAATTGATGGAGTATTTTAACTTGTGTTCACATTTTAAAAACATATTTATGAATGTTTATCCCATTTATATTTGCCTAATTTAGCGATTTTAATAGCTATTTTAGATTACTCATAAACAAAATATCAAAGAAACATTTTAAGTTATTCTTTTAACATTCTAAAAGCAATGAACATTGTATTTTAAACATGAGCTAGAGACAGACAGATACAAATCTAACTGGCTAACAACCTGAGGAAAAATATGTTGGATAATTTTAATAATATCTTTAAATTATACACTCGAATAAGTTTTCAGGGAAAAATACAGAATTACCCAAGATCTTGTAACTTACATCTTTAAGGGGTTTGCTTATGTTATTCTGGAAAAACAAACAAACAAAAAAAAGGATAACAGTTTCAGTAACTCTACTGGGAGTGGATTTTTAGCCTCTCCCATGCTGCCAGTCTACCAGGCCAGGCATCCCTGTCATGGAGTTGCTGTCCACCCTGAATGAACACTGCCAGCTCTTTCTATCTGCGAATTATTGGCAATTCAAGCATCCTTGATCCCGATATGCAGTTCCCAGAGCATTCTATTAGCCCCTACTTGATCTTCTGAGCCTTCCTGTGATCCTCAGGGGATAAAAAGTGTTTCTTATGAAAAAAAGGAACATCCAAGATATCAAGTAATTTAGATGCACTAAAGAATTTACAATTTTATAATAATGATGATGCAAAACTTTGTAGAGAGTGTTAAGATAATCTGAGAACATTCTGGATAGAACAAAATTAGGCACACAACAAAACACACCTTAAGTACATGAATTGCTGCTCCTCGAGGGTGGAGTCATTTTTCTTTCAGTTAGACAGTATCAGTAGGGTAGATGATTATTTTGACCAAGACAAGAGGTCAGACAAGGAGGATGACACTTTCCTTCCTGGCTGTATGTTTAAAATGACAAAATTGGAGTGTGTGTCCAAATACTGAGCACAGATAATAGAAAAATAAACGTAAATCAACATACTTTAGTTAAAGCAAAGTTCTGAGAATGCTCCCTATCCAACAGTAGCTGTATAGGACAGACTAATTTTGCTAGAGCATAAAACATGAGATTACACAGAGACAGTTCACATTTACAACGAAAGCTTAGAGATTAAAAGATTGTCTGGTAAGGAATATCAGGTCTGGTTCCCTCCAACAAAGTATCTTAAAAAGACCTCCCTTTGACAATATGAGGAGCTGCTCCAGATGCTGGGGGATCAATTCCTTATATGTGTTTTCCAGATGAGTGACTTATATTCATTTAGACCCAGGAATGGTGTATGTCAGCCTAAAGGTTATGCCTTATATTTAGCACTTTATGAACAAGCATTCATCTTCTAAGGGGAAAAAGGTTTTGGCTGAGAAAAAGGAAGAGAGAAGGAAAAGTCTCCTTCAAGTCTCATTGATAACAGCTTGAATATAAAAGCAAAAATGCATCTTTTCCTTAGTATCAAAAAGAGTCTAGCATATTTTAGACACAGGCTTTAGCAGATGTGGACAGATGCCCACAGGAAGTCCTGCAGTGGCAGAGGAAATGAGAAGAAGAGGCAGAAGAGACCACTGAGCTCTTGCATGGTTTAGAGTTCAAAGACCCTTGTCAGTTCCAGCTGCTACCCTATTCTCACTGAAATCTTCACAGCTTTGGGAGTTTCCCCTGCCACATAAGAATGGTGAGCCATGACAAATAGGGCAGGAAGCAAAGAAATAGGAGTTTTACACAAGCACATAAAAAATATTTTAGTATATCTACCAAGTTGATGCCTCTAAATGCCTCAGACAGGCCATGAAGAGATGTCACAGGAGAAGGGTTAATTCCATATAGGATCCAGAGGAGTTCTTAGTTGGGGAGAGAGGGGAACATAACTCAGGATTGGTGAAGTCCTTGGCTTATGTGACAGAAAAGAATTTTAGGGTGTGCCATGGACTTATACAGAAATTTAGGAAAGCAAGAAATACACATTTAAAGGATAATGCAAGCCATCTTTGGAGTGAGAGATGCATTTTGTGGGTTCTAGCCCTTCTTTTAAAGGAAATGTGGTGAAGAGTAAGTATATAAAGTATGTGAGGATGACATCAGTCCACTGATCACAAGTCAGTTTATGGTGGTCTGGTGACCTACGGATCCTTAGAATGATCATGATCTCTATATCCTATGATCAACAGATAAGATGAAAATTCCTGCAAATTGTATGTCTCTCAAGATATCTGTCTTATTAAGAGTACACAGAGTAATTATGACTTTTTTTGGTTAACTTTAAGATTCACAAATTATCCAGGAAGTTGAGAGATAGGCCTAGGAGAGAGAACTGATTTGGAAATAAAGGTTTAAGAGACTTTAGCACCAGGATTTTATATTAAAATTATATTTTCTACTTGTTTCTTTTATTTATCCTATACTACCTCAAATGATCAGCCAAAAAGTCCTATCTCAGAAACTAATTTATCTTGACCAGCATTTTTTTTTTTTTTTTTTTTTGCGGTACTGGGGATTGAACTCAGGGGCGTTCTACCTCCGGGCTACACCCCCAGCCCCATTTTTTATTCTTTATTTTGAAACCGGGTCTCACTAAGTTGCAGAGTGCCTCACTAGGTAGCTGAGGCTGGCCTCGAACCTGAATCCTCCGGTCTCAGCCTCCCGAATGCTG
This sequence comes from Graphiurus murinus, assembly GCA_004027655.1. NCBI lineage: Eukaryota > Metazoa > Chordata > Mammalia > Rodentia > Gliridae > Graphiurus > Graphiurus murinus. Next base: position 116,819 of record PVLC010000587.1, read on the forward strand.
GCATTACAAGCGTGCGCCACCACGCCCAGCTCTTGACCAGCATTTTATAGAGAGTTTTTCAACTAAATAACCGAGTTCAAGATGGAGCCCATTGAAGAATATAAAAAGCATTTTCTATTCCTGCACTGAGCCTGGATACTTCTAATCATATCTTATAGTTAGAGAATGATTCATCTTCTTTGCTTTGTTTGAATGCCAGACAAGTTTGGGGATTTTTTTTTTTTGAGGAGTTTTTGGGGTATAGCAAAGATTATGATGACAAAGAGGTGACAGAACAGATAGATCACAGGGGATCACGAAGAGGGATTTCAGCTAATTGAGAGCTTTCTGGTGGAGGGAGGGCAGGATAGAAAAGAACAGGATTGATTCTTACATTTTTTTCCTTCTAATAATGGCTCATGTTTCAATTGGATAGGTTTTGGATACAAAGATATTTGGACTTGATTTGAAACATACACCCTAGAAAAATATACATTTAAAAAAAAATTCTTTCTTTCTTGAGTTGAACTGAATTGATTGGTTACTACATGGAATTAAAGTCCATACTGTTACCAGAATCCTAAGCCAGAGGCCCAACTCTGGGGGGTCCCAACAAGTTAGGTCCAACCATTTACCCCAAAAATCAAATACAAAAGTAATGCTAAAAGGCAAGAAAGGAACTTTAGACAGTTGCTATACTAAGAAGTCAAAAAAACCAATGTTTCCAGCCCTGTCTTTATTTACATGAGCTTCCAAATTATGTAGACAAGGGAGGATCAGAAGTAGATTTAATCAAGAAGTGTTGGTTAAAGTGTGGTCTAGATGAACATTAACTTAGGCTTGGTCAGGCAGGACCTTCTCAGCAGTTGATAAAGTTGCTGTTGTCAGAGAGGAATAATTTTGGTTAAAGAAAAAATGTTTACTGATCATACTTGCTATTCCTAGAACCCAAAGGAACTTAAAGCAAAGGAGACAAACGCAAAATGGAGGTACTGATGCCAAGATTTTTACCTTTGTAGCCTCAAGTGAAGAGTTGCTTTTCCTAGAAAAAGCATCCGCTAAGTCCTGGTTATAATTCCCTGCATTATCTTTTGTCCATCAATCTAGAGGGAATTAGGGTGTCATCAAGTCTGGCTTTTTAGGTTTTTTGACCAAGTGGTAAGCAAATAGATGAGGACAAACTAGTATATAAGAAGAGGACAAGCTGGGTCTTTAAACAGTGGCCAAAGCATGTAAGTGTAGAGCCCGATGTTGAAGTATACAGGTGGGAATGTTATTAGAGTTCTAGGGTGAAGGCCCCATATCCAGTGCTCCCAACACACCAGACTTGGCCACCCATCCCAATATGCCAATCAAAGAGGTTAACAGTGGTGAAGAGCAGGAAAGTAGCTTTAATCATCATATCTATGCAGGAAAGGATATAAACAGGGGTATAGTGACCAAAGAGCTGTCATGAAGGGCTGACAGAAACCATGAGTTTTTATAGAAAAGGGGAACAAAAGCAATTATTGGGATCTTTCTTGGTGGGAAACTTTCAGGGATGCAAGAGTAGGTCATCACTTTATCAAGCAATTCAGTTCCCATCATGACGTGATTGTTCCTTCTTAGGGAGTACCCTCACCACGGGATAATCTGTTATGTGAGGGTCACCATTGCTTGGGGGTAGTTTTGGCCCCTTATTATAAGGGTGCTTATAAATCAGTGCTAAAGTTCTTGGAATTTAAGGGAAATACAGAACAAAGTGGCTTAGAAGGGAAAACAGAAGCCAGAGGAAGCAAAATAGAGTTGGTTAGGTCAGTGACTGCCTATCCTTCCGAAGTACCATTATAAATTAAGAAAAAAGATAGGATTCTTACATTTTTCCCCCTTAATAATGGCTAATGTTTTAATTGGATAGGTTTTGGACACAAAGATATTTGGACTTGGTTTGAAACATACACCCTAGAAAAAAAATTTTTTTTTAATCTTTCTTTCTTGAATTGAACTGAATTGATTGGTTACTGCATGGGATTAAAGCCCATACTATGACCAGAATCCTAGGTCATAGGCCCAAGAGCAGAATATAAGAGTAAGCAAAAGCTATAAGACATTCAACCAAATAAAATCATGTAAGGGCTCCTTTTTCTTTTTCTCTCCCTAAATAGATGATTTTGTCAAGGCTACAAGTTATGTCTTCTGTGTAGAAATACCTGGTGGAAAACATTAAATGATATAAATACCCACCTAAATTTGCTTTTTTATGTCTTCCTTTTTGATGACTTAAAAATAACTGAAATTCTTTTTAAATAAAGTAGACGTGGTTTCCAAGTAGAATGCACTCATTCATGGATATACTCTATCTTTTAATTATCAGAGTGACACTGCTTGGAATTAGCATTGGGCACATCTAATTATTTTTACTAAAAGATGAGAATTTGATACAATTAGTAGCACCCATCTGTAAGCCTGAAAAAGGCTGTCAGTATTAAGAATTTTAGTTTGGAGGACACCAGTTTTGTAAAGTATTCTCCTAAGCATTTTAGAAGGCTTATATACTTGGGGAACATATAAAGAAGCTAGAGACAAGTAATAATAAGCATCAAAGCTAAATACAAATATTTTTGGTATAGGATATTGAATCTAAATACCTTCAAGCTGTACCCCCACACATTTTTATTTTCATTTTGAAACAAAGTCTTGCTGAGGTTGGCCTTGAACCTCCTGTCTCAGCCTCCCATGTACTGAAAAAAAAAAAAATCAAAGTATAGTTTTAAACTTTTTGCAAGTTAAGAAAACAGTGCTAGTGCCCACAATTAGACTTACTACCAGATGCACACATGCATCTCACAAACAGAATAACAAAGTATTCTTTTCAGTTAAAGCAAAAAGATGCAAGCCAGGTTTTAAGTGGTAGTTTTCCCCATCTGAATGGTACTTAATATAAATGGCAGAAATTCCACAAGTTTCACTGACCATTTTATGTTTTTAAGGTCCAGACAAAATGCATATTGTATAAAGGAGAACACTTTTTGGTTGCTTTGTATATATTAAACCTTCATACCTTTAATTCTATAAACTTTTGCTTAACATTTAAACAAAATTCACACAGCATACTTAGCTCTCAGGTAAATATATAGTCAAATACAGCAGAATAATTTAAGAGAATAGTTTATTAAACAAGATTATAAAGTGATCCTTTAAAGACTAAAATGAATGTCATGTCGAGTATGGTGGTTCACACCTATAATCTCAATATTGGGAGGCTGAAAAAGGAGGATTATAGGTTGAAGGCCAACCTCAGCAATTTAGTGAATCTGTTTCCAAATTAAAAAAATAAGATAGGGTTGAGAGTGTAGTTTGGAAGCAGAATGGCCCTGGGTTCAATCTTCAGTACCACAAAAGAAAAGGGAGGGAAGGAGAAAGGAAGGAAAACCTTAAGACTTAGTTTTCCTAAGTAATGAAAACCTAATAGACAGCAACACGCACAAGTAATCATCTTGATAAAAAAAAAATTATTTGTTCTTTTAGCCAGTTCTTTATAAATATTACCAAGAACAGATTAGTATTTTAAGAAAACTTTGTTGCTTTAAACATAAAAAATGGTAGGTTCTGATTTTGGATCAGTATATTAAAGTTTGACTTTAGAAAAGGCTTTTAAATTACAGCCAACTTAATGACAAGCAAAATTTTGTTGTAACATTTCACAAACTTTCTTCAACCTGTTTTGGTCCTCTTACCAGTTGTTTACATCTTTAGTTCTTGGTCTATCTTCTTCTTTCCCAAATCCTTTCTTATCTAAAAACACTCTTAAAAAAAATTCTTAAAACTCTTATACTTCTTTTTTTTTTTTTTTTGTGGTACTAGAGATACCTCTAGGCTACAGCCCCAGTTCTATTTTTATTCTTTATTTGGAAACAGGGTCTTATTAAGTTGCTGAGGGGCCTCACTAAGTTGCTGAGGCTGGTCTTAAACCTGTGATCCTACTGTCTCAGCTTCTTATACCTCTTTATCCTACTTGCTGATTTTTTTTTTTTGCCTTTTTTCTTCCTTAAGTTTATATTTTATATTTTTTCATAAAAATTTCACATATTAAAATTTTAACTCAATCATATTTTAATAAAGACTAATAAATAAAGCAATTATTTTTATATACCAACAATTTATGGAAAAACATTTACTATACCAAATACAATGTTTTCTTACAGGCTTTAAGACAGAGTACTTCAACTTATATTTAGCAACTGATATTTCATATTTTAACTTGCAAATGCCTCAGATGTTTTCTCTGCCAGATACTCTTAAAAAGTTCACTTATTTTTTGCCTAATTCATTCATTTTAACAGCTATTTTTAGGTTGCCCATGCAAACCAAGATATCAGATCAGCATAGTTAAAATTTTAGGGGCTTTTCAAAAGAACCCCTAAAAGTTGTTGTACTAGAAACAGAAAGCAATGAACATCTTATAAACATGCAACAGAGACAAGTATAACGCTGACTGGCTAGTAACCCAGGCAAAAAACATGTTAGCAATTTTAAAGATATTTTACAAACTTAAATTAACTTAATTGTTAAAGATTTGCCCAAATCATGTGAGCCAAAAGGCCTTTGGGCTAGTTTAACAGTTTTAATTTATGTGACTCTTCACTTAGCTATAAGCCAATTTGGTACATTCGACATAACATACAATACACACAAATATACACACAGATCGGGAAAAAAAACCCAAAAACCAAAGGTTTTATAGCTTTCAATTATACTCATTACTTTCTAGTTTACAAAAAGTTAGACTGTTCATCTAATTACTTCCTTTTTTGGCCCTGAGCATCATCTCAAAGATAAGAACTTAGCATCATTGAGAATAGGGTAGAAGTAAAAGCTTAGTGAAAGCAAAAAGATCAAGAGGTAAGGCTTGTTATTCAGATTTAAGTTAATATCTTTCCTTCTTTTAAGAGCTAATCAATAGAAAAAGAAGCACCCTTGTGAATAAAAATTTATTTTGTAAATGGTCAAAAGCCCATGCTTTGGAGAACTATGTAGTTGATAAGTCCTTCTGACATAACTGTTTTCTAACTGGACCCAGCCCTTTCAATGAGTACAGTAAGGAGCACTTCCTATGTCCACTCAGCCTGAAAAAACCTGCTTGATTGGAGCATTCTAGAAACCTTTCTTATTCTTTTAACTTATCATTGGTTTCAGTCATTTCAGAAAGAGCTTGCTAGCCGGGCGTGGTGGCTCACGCTTGTAATCCCAGCATTCGGGAGGCTGAGACCAGAGGATCCGGGTTCGCAGCCAGCCTCAGCTACCTAGTGAGGCACTCCGCAACTTAGTGAGACTCGGTTTCAAAATAAAGAATAAAAAAAAAAAAAAATAGGGCTGGGGATGTAGCTCGGAGGTAGAATGCCCCTGAGTTCAATCCCCAGTACCGAAAAAAAAAAAAAAAAAAAAAGCTTGCTTTCAATTATGAAACGTTTTCCATGGTGCCAAAATTTAGACATGGCTAGTCAGAAGTTTATTAACCTTTTGTTTTATGACAAAACAATCCCAAGTGAGTTTGAGAATACCTATATTTCTTCTAAACTGATTTTGATAAGCATTCAAAAAACCTTGACTAATTGATTTTCTTAGTAAAGACAGAAGGGAAAAAAAGGAAATAATAAAAACAATAGATACAGAAAGCCAACGTCTCCAATCAGACAAAACAGAACGAAAATATATTAATTTTTGCATAAAGAACCGAAAAGTGAATTCACTAGAAAAACCATGATCTCAAAAAGGTAGACATTCTTGCCAAAAAGGGAGTGGCTATAGTTAATCTAGACAAAACTGTTTCTAGGAATTTTGGGGACAGTTTACTTTGTGTTTTAACTAAACTTGGCCCAGTTCTATTTTTAGGACTCATTTTTTTAGAGACTTGTATGTTGACTGGAGTAAAAGTCAATGCTAGAAAAGAGTTTGGGGTCAGGAAGATGTGCTTCTTATAGAAATTCCTTCTCAGAGAGTTATCAATAGGCCAGACATCCTTTTGAAATACCTCAAAAAGCTCTGAACACCAAGAGGTGTGAGGTGACCACATCCTTAAGTTACTCTCCCAGAGGAGCTGTTATAGTTCCTTCCAACTCAGGAATGAGGTATGTTTTTCTGAAATAGAATTCTATGAAACTTGTGTGTCATGGGACCATTTGCCACCAGCACCTCTGTCAAGACCCTTGTCACCTCAGGTCACCCAGAGCAGACTGGAAGGAGCCTTTGTCTCTTCTCTTTAGAGTCTAGGTCCCTTAAGTAGATAAACCTTTGACAGATTACTGCTGCAGCCATCAGACTTTTTTTTAGCCTTAATCTAGTCAATCACCATAAACGCAGAACAATAGACAAAACAATTGCATTAAATCATAGTACACTTTCAGATACATAGGCCATACTATATTTTAATAGTAAATCATCTTTTTATTAGTCAGCTTTATATCTATAAATAGACCGATAAGCCAGGATTCTCTATAGCGGGGCACCAAAATAGCAAATCATAACAGATCTCTACAACCATCCTGGTTTCTCTGTGTACCTTTCCTACTATGCCACAAAGATGTAGAAGCCCAACCTACCTGTCAGACTAATAGAAAAAGCACAAGACTAGCAGAACAGAGCCTCAAATCACAAGGAAAAGGGAAGGACAAGGCCCAGTGTGCTCTGCTGGAGAGAACTTGCCAAGGATCAAACTTTACAGTGGGTAAAGTCCAAAATCTTATTTTCCTCCATCGTCAAATGATGGCAAAAAACAGCCAATGCTGTCCCAAAGTAGGAAGAAGGAAAAAAAAAGGAAGGGGGACCGTGGAAGTAATGTAATTTCTTTTTTTTCCCCTGTCCATCCTTTCTAATTGCAACTTTATTTGTAACCATGTAATAAAGGCCAGTTTAAAGTTTTTTTTTTTTTTTTAAGTTTAAACCTTTTTAAAAAGGATTTAACAACCGAGCTAACAAAAAGGTACTCGATACATACTTTCCTTATATCAAACAAGCAAATATTTCAGTTCAATGTAACTATACAGAATATATACAATACAATATGTTCACAAAGCAAACACTATAGGCTCAACAGATTTGAAAAACATATTCACATTGATTACAATAACTCTAAAAATGAAACGGCATGTAGTTTACAAAACAGTTACAACTACATTGAAACAGCATGTAGTTTACAAAAAAGTCACAAATTACATATATATATGTAGTCACCAAGAACTATGGTTCCTGTAAAATACTAATAGCCTGATACTACTATATAAAATGTGAAGTTCTGACACTGTATACATTTTTAGGAAATAAAACAAAATCCCAAACCATTTTTGTTATTGTCGAAAGTCAAACATGCCAAGTAAATTAGCTATGGCCACTGTCAGCAAGTAAAGCCATACTTGAATGAGATGATGACTGGACACAAAGCTGATGAACTGGGGACACGGGCACAGTTGAAGAGTTGCGCTGGTTCTAGGAGAGGAGCAGAGGACATAAAGACACCCATCTATGTAATTAAATTCACATTTTCTCCCCAGTATTACCCTCCTTCAAGGGTTCCACAAGATGCCAGTGCCCAAAAAGAACCACAATGTTATAGCCAGCAGGGTAAAGTTTTCCCAAACTCTTTGCTGCCAGGCTATAGACAAGTATTAAAGCATGCACTGGCTACACAGAGCAATGAGTCCCCATCTGGAAGACCATGGTGCACGGTCTCCTCCTAGGCCGCTTGCACTAGAAAGGGCTCTAGTTAAATGGAGTCAGGTATGTATGTTAGCCCTGTAATATATCGAGCTACGATAGCAGCAAATACGGAATCACACAAACAGGAACACAATTTTATTTAAAAATTCATTTGTTACACTAAAACAATTTCTTCCCCTTCAAATCTGTCCCCTTTAACCAGACATGAATTTTCTTTTTACCACTAAATTCTGTTCTATTACCTCAATCTTTCTTACTATGCTGCTCTGGAAAAAGACACTTCCTAATCCTGGAAAAGCTTACATTTATTCTTAAAAAAGCTTAAATTTATTCTTACAGGGCTTTTATTTATTTATTTATTTTTTTAATGGGACACACTAAGGTTTAATTAGGCCTCCTTCACAATTTTGCGTAACTAGAGTTTCAAGTTTATTAGTTCATTCATTCATTCTTAACATTCTTAATATAAGTGTATATTATGTGTCAAGTACTATGCCAGGTATAATATTTTTTGCAGCATAGTAAGTGTTGTAATCTAGCATATTAATTTCTTTTTTTTTAATTTTTATTGTAGTAATTCGTGCAATATAGCATACATCTTTGTTAAGTACAAATTGTTAACAACATATTTGCACACAATTCTCATTTGACCCCTTCCCCAATTCCCTCCCCATTCCCTCCCCATTCCCTCCCCCTCCCTCCCCCTAAGGTTCACTTCAATGAGTGACCTTGATATGATTGTGTAGGTACATCATGTGCTTTAGGGTGTGTACACAATGGAATTTTT
>PVLC010000587.1:125376-196778 GCA_004027655.1 Graphiurus murinus
TTGCAGGGAAATGGATGCAACTGGAAAACATTATGTTAAGTGAGATTAGTCAGTCACAAAGGGTTAAGAAGCATATGTTCTCCCTAATATGTGGATGCTAGGGAGAAGATGGGGCATAGGAGGGTCTCCAGATGAAAAAGAGAGATCCTCGATAAGCAAAGAAGTTGATTTAATTATAGTGGATGCTTGGGGCAGAGGGCTTTTAAAGTAAAAAACAAAACAAAAAAAAGGTCTGTTCTAAAAGTATCTTTCACAAATATATATATATTTAAATATTAAAATAGGCTACCTAGGATTTTTATAAAATGGCTTTTGGAAAGATAGAAGAGGCACAAAGACGCCACATACTGTCCTCCAAGTTGGACATAAGGTGCCACAAGGGTGCCTTACAAAGAGGCAGGCAATCTCTATCTGATGCAACAGGAGGCACCAGTAACAACAGAAAAATTAAATTGAGAACTTGGATCAAAACCAAAATCCTGGGCTTAGTTGTGATTTGTTGATAAAGTTTGCTGCTTAATCCTTTGAGGCGCTTGTGTCATGACTTTTATTAAACTGTCCTTGTTTTCCCAAATGCCAGTCTGACCATATCTAAGTTTTATTCAGTTAAAGATGTTGAAAAATCATCCTGTAAATGAATGTTCAGGTAACCAAAGTATATCACCTGCTGAAGGAAGGGTAAATCTTTCCTGCTCCAAGAGAAGCCTGTTGTCAGAACACGTTGTTTCTTTGGCATTAGTGGGGCGGTGTTCATTTCTGTCTTTCGTGCAGTACTTAGAAAACACCTTTCTAGAGAGAACCTTTCCTATAATTAGGTTATGAGTGTATTTTCTCTATGAAATTTCTTTTTGTTTCAGGTATCAGTTTAATTTTCAAGTTAACAGATGCTGTGTAAAGTCTCTTATACTAAGAGTAGTCCATTAAAATGTTGAAAGTTGTACTGCTTTTTCATCTTTCAGGTACCTGAAATGAGTGGCATCAGGTATTTGGAAGAAGTAAGATCATAAACTTTATTCATTATCTTCCTTGTACAAAATGGAAGGAATGTAATTTCAACAGCTACATGGGACCTTCCTTTTTTGTCCTCTTGGTCCAGGATCTGAAAGCTGCAAGAGGTAATGCCCTGGGGCTTGCTTTCATCTGGAATGGCTTGCCAAAATTGTTTCCAGAGTCCTGACAAATCAAGTCTGGCCACTTACCCCCCAAATCCAAATTTAATGGTGAAAAGAAGGAAAGGGAGAAGAAGAGGAAGAAAACAATCAATACAGCTATACTGGGAAGACAAAGGAAACCAATGTTCCCAGCCCTGTCTTCAGGAGTACTGACATGAGTTTCCAAATTACATAGATAAGAGAGTCAGTCTTGGTCAAACTGTAGTCTGGTTTATCATTATCTCAGAATTGGTCTGGTGGGGCCTTGTTAGCAGTGATAAGAACTTGTTGTTACCAGGAAAAGGACACTTATGATCAATTACAAGATATTGTTCCTGGGATTCAAGGTGATTCACAGCAAATGAAACAGCTGTGAAATGGAAGGAGAGATGCTAATTGATTTTACATTTGCAGACAGAATTGAAGAGTTGGTGTCCCTAGTAGAATCAGCCTATAAATTCTACTTAAATTGGGAGCTTCTTTTACAGGGCAAATAGTCCAGGTTGAAAGAATTGGGTCCATCAGATGGCTGGTATAAATGTGAAAAATTTATTTTCCAAAGCTCTGGCCATTTATAATGAAGGCAGACATTTCAGGGCACAAGGTTCTTTAGTTTGGGAACCTTTGGTTTAGGTTTAAAACACATGAGGAGGTCCTCTTAATTCCTAGAGTTTGTGAAGCTTTTAAAGACATCTGCCTATTTGTCGTTTCTAAGGAGTTTCCCCATTGTGGCCACTGTAACTCTAAGTTACCTTTGGTTATGTTTCACCCAATTCTCTAGAAAAGCACAGATTCTGGGTCTAATATTTCTTATATATAAAATTGGCTGGAGTTCTAAACTTATTGAATCCAGATGAACCCATGATCCCCTGTCTTATAGTAATCTTAGTATAGACTGCTTACTATTCCCAGTCCATTTTCTTCATCAGATCCAATCCAATACTGGACTCAGTCCAGGAATTGCTCAAAATGGAAATTTGTGGAGCTCGAATTCAAGAGGGGACTAATCCACAACTTCCAGTTACCATGAAAGAAAAACGGACCTAATGAGTACCTTTGCTTGATCATCAGATTTCCCGGGGCAGTAAGGATTTGGGGACACTGGTAGTCTCCTTCTGATATTATTTTTGATGTCAACCTGTTAAAAACAATGTTAGAAAAATTAATTTTAGGAGGGCTTATTTGAGCAAAGAGCAATTCATGAATCAGGCAGCACTCAATTAAAAGAGGGTCATAGTTCTGCCCAACAGGATGAGAGCTAAGTTCTTATAGGCTAGGGACAGAAAAAAATTAGAGAAATTACCTGATTGGTTAAAGCTTGGCATCTATCTTATTTGAGCATAGTGTGATGAATTGGCTACTTGTGACTGGCTGAAACATAGCTGTTTGTTATACTCCGAAGTGAGGTTGTGGTTCATTATGTAAAAACTAATAAGCAGGAAGTCATTAGCCTCTGGCTGTTTATAGAATTTAATTCACTATCTTTCTATAATCACTGTGAGTTCTTACATATCTCCCATCACATCCAGAAATGAGCACAGAAGTGATTACACCAGTATACTTCCATTTTGAGCACTAATACTATATTAATTTTGTTCTCTTCTATTTCATCCAATACTTTCTTCACATACATGAGATAGTCTTCATTGTGGCCTTGTCCTCTTAAGCATAGAAATAAAACAGTGAGTCATTACAGCGGAAATCTCAGGCTATGAAAGAAAATAAACATATTCACCCCTAACCAGAAACACTTGGTATATATTTAAAGGACCACCCAGTAATTTCCATAAAATCTTTCTCTACCATGCTATCTTCTGCTGAATTTTTCAGAATTTGCAGCTAAAGAGGATTCCATGCCTTCTCATGCTCTACGTCAGACACTCTAACCCTTGAAATACACGTTAGCAATCTTACTGTTGAAAACATCCTCTCCATCTACCTCTGAACCCAAATCTCAAGAACAAGCACATCTGCTACCCCCACATGCAAATTAATCTCCTGATGTGAAGTAATACTGAGTAGAAATCTTGATTTAGAAAAATAGCTGTTTTGCTCTATGATTTTTGTAACCTCATTATTCAACCATGTTGTTTATCATTAATATTATGACCATATCACAATATCTAAAGTGGAATCAGCATTAAAATGATGCACTTATACTGTATTTTTTAACTCCTTACAAATATAAATAAAAAGCATTCAAGTTAAATAAATACAAGCTGTTAAAAGTGTTTAATAGCAGAACAAAAAGCTTATTTTTGGTACCAAAATGCTTTGCATCATACTTGCGCCCTCCCAAACCAGTCCTCACCATGGCTAAGGGAAAACAGGTTTTCTTCAAACCATCAAGATTTGTTACATGTGTATAGGTACAAGACAAATTAGCAGCCAGGAAGATGTCAAATCCTACACACTCAGAAGCATAACCATGCATATTACCATCAAAACAGATTTTCTGAAGTATTCTGTTACACCTCCAGCATAGATTACACCTAATTATCAAATTTGGACATAAAGCCATGCAGATAATAAAATTTTAACATCAAAATATTTTTCATTTGCCCTCAAATGGCTTTGGCTAAGACAGGATTGCCAAATTTAGCAAATAAAATACTGATGCCCAGTTAAATTCAGATATCAGATACACAATGAGTCATTTTTTAGTATATGTTTTGAATAGTACATGTGAAATGCATATATTAAAATAATTTATTGCTTATGTAAAATTCAAATATTTTGCTGGGTGCCCTGCATTTTTATTTGCCAGTGTAGGCCAAAATCAAAGCAACACGACTGTTATTGGAGTTCATAAAACAGTGTAACAATGCCTTAACTGAAAGGTTTTGGTCCAGGGCACTGCGCAAGGAAGGAAAACTATCTTTCCTCCAAACCATCCTAGGTTCATGCCAAGCTTCCTATAACAAAAGACAGTAAGAAGCCAGGCATGATGGTGCATACCTGTAATCCCAGTAACTTGAGAATGAAACAGGAGGATCTCACGTTTCAGATCAATTTCAAAGTAAAAATAGAATTGGGCTAGGTGTGTAGCTCAGAGTTAGAATGCTCCTGGTTTCAATTCTCAGTACCCCCAAACCCCCACCACACACACACATACAGACTTATGCAATAAAAGTTTTGTGTGACATGAAAGCCTTCAGCAAGAAATGAAGACCAAGTAAACAGTTAAACTTGAGTGTTTTTTTAGGTTTGATTTAAAATGGAGAGCTGTGAGAAAAAGATGATAGGACAAAACCAGTGTGATCTAATAGTCATAAACTGTGGGGAATTTAGCAAGACCTCTTTAGATTCTCCTTGGTGCTCCTGTGTCCTCTGAGATTAGGATGTTCTTTTCCTCTAGGTAAAGGGTTGGCACCTCTCATATGAGAGTCTAACCCCCTTCATGGGAAGGTCAGAACTGGAGAGGGCCTGGTCTCCTCCACAGTTAGGAGAGAGTATGCACAGAGAAAGTTAGGGTGGCCTACTTAGGGGCAATAGAGAAAGGAGAGGACTGGGACATGACTCTACTTCTGTTAGTACAAGTCCAACCATGTGTGTTTCCCAGGGAACAGTTGTGAGACCAGTTCCTGGAGCACAGGAAATCTACAATCCATACTGGGGGGGAGGATGTCTCAACTCAGGGGAGACATCAACCTATGCTGTGAGAGCTGCTGCAGGGAAGGGCAGGGCCTGGGTCTTCAAGGCACCCACAGGAGAAAACATCAGCTACAAACACTTGACAGGACCAGAGTGAGAAGCCAGCTGATGACAGTGCATGTCACCACCTGGGAAAGAATTTCCCTCTTTAACCCAGAACTAAGCTCCAAGAAAAGCTACTCTTTCTCCCTGCTCCCTCCCCCAAAGTGCCCTGGCCTGCCATCTACCCACCTCAACAAAACTCTTATTCTTGATTAAAAATAAAGGTGTTCATTAATCTTACACTGGATTTTTAAAGTTATGTATTGAGACTGTCTTATTTCTTTAAATAGCTATATACCTTAAGTCTGAGCATATACATTTGGGGATCTGCTAAATTATCATTGAATGAACAAATTTTCTCCCTGTTTTTATAAGAGTGATAGGAGATAAAAGTAAAAAGCTGTTTAGATTATATCCCATAATTCATGTCTATTCTTACACTGGTTATATGGGGACGGAGATAAAAAAATTGAGCCTTTTTGTAAAAAACTCAAGTAGTCTCTGGAATAAGCTTTCAAGACAAACTTACCTATGTCCATCTATGTATCAAATTGATTAGCCAAGAAAAATGCTGCTGCTACTGTCCTGGCCACTTTTGCCCTACTGCGCTACTTTTTCTCGCCAAATATAGATCTAGTTTCAATTTCCTAAGTTTTTGGACATAGAAGCTACTTATGGTAGCTTGTCATTGAATACTTTTTTGCCTTTTTGTTTTACTTCTGATAGCAAAAATAAGGAGGAGATATACACAAAAATACATCTAAATTTGTCTGAAACTTTTTATACCTAAGCAAGTTTTCCTTTGGGTCAATTTGTAGTTTTCTCTCCCAAAACTCATGTGGCTTTCTCTTCCTCTTTTTTTTTCTTCCAGTTTCTTCCAACTCAAAGATTCCTAGATTCCTTTCTGCAAGAAAAAAGAACAATGATAGATTAACCTTGAGAAACTGAGAACAAGAAAGACATATAAACATATCTGGAATCAATAACAAAATCTATTGCAATAATGTATAACATAAGAAACTCCTGACACAGCCAAAACGTGATATTAGCCAAATACTGCACTGTGCTGAAGAGAGGGGAACCTAGTTTGAAAGTAAAAATAGTAGAGAGTATTAGCATAGACAGAATGTGCAAATTCCTGTAATATAATTATCTCACTGGGAATGTGAAAGAGCAAAGAACAAAACTTCTGTGATCTGATTCTCTGTCACATGTGTCTAAAAAAATTTGCAAAGATTCAAGATGCATAGGAGCTGCTCTATTATGTTTTTCTTGCTATGATTTCTTATATAAATAATAACCAATTCTACATTTGGAAAGGAAGAAAGAGAGGCACTTTGAACCCAGGAGTATTCTAACTCCAAGCTATATACCCAGCCATTTTTAAAGAGTTTTATTTTGAAACAGGGTTTCACTAAGTTGCTGAAACTGGCCTTAAACCTGTGATCCTTTTGTCTCAGGCTCCCAACAGGCATGCTTCACCATGCACAGCTAGCTTAAATGAAAGTAAAATTGGGTATAGTTATCTTGTAAGTTCTTTAGTAGAATTCATATTATTTGTTTAAAAGTATTATTTTATTTTCCTAATGTTTCTTTAAAATATACTAAAACTTAGTTTTAGGGCAGCAATCAAGAAATGCAATTTATTGTGTTTTCAAGCATTTCTGAAAAACTAGTCACTAATAACAACCATTTCCTCAGGAAAAAATAAAAACAAATAAACAACAAAAAAAAAACTTTAAAGAAAAAAAAATGTGGTGTTAGTGGGTCACAAATCAGAAGTACTGGCTGAAATCTCCTAACTCAAACCTCAGTTCAAGTGACTATACAGAAACAGAGAACCTGAGAAAACACACACACACACACACACTGCTTCTGCACCATAAACAGTTTTGAAACCAAGCATTCCTGCCAGTGAGTAATTCCACCTTGGAGCCATAGTCTAGCAGAGCTTCTAATTTAAAACACATTTGTCTATAATTTCTCCTCACTTCTTACCCCAACCCTTCCCCAGTTCAATATTAGTTTTCTTCAGTGGAATAAGCAAAATGAATGCAACCTAAGCTAAGATTCGAGTTAAATCCCTGCTTCCCCATGTAGGTTAATCACAACAGAGTTTTTCAGCTAATTGATTCAAAATAAACCAACTTTGCCACATATCCAGAACATTTATTTATTTTAATTTCTATTAAGGAATTTACTTTGAAAGCTATTCCTACAAGAGGAGAACATTAAATTGCATTTCTGAAATTCTGAGACTTTCTTGGCTTTAGTGACTCTGTACTGAACAGGTCCAGCCTAGTTCATTACAGTTTCCTTTTCTTCCTGACAATTAAATTTATACTATTGTTATTATATATAACTTCCTTATTTTTTCATTTGAAACATTCATTAACAGACATTTGAAAATTCACCCAAGTAGAAATAAAGCAGGGAAAATTAACTTTTCCTGCCAGCTAACTTCAACTATTCTTTAACAATTTTTTGTGTTTGGGGAAAATTTTTCAAAATTATATGCATTTTTAAAAAATGTCTTTATAAAATATATGCAGTATATATGACATATAGCTTTATTGTTCTATGCTTTTCACCTAATATTATTTATCCCATTAGCATTTTCCATGCTATCATATTGTCTTTGTGAATACTTTTAGTGGCACTTAATATTTGAGAGGGTATACCAATTTTTTTAATTTAGTCATTCTCTTGTGATTAGACATTCTGTCTGCTTCTAGTTTTTCCCATTAATTGACTACCCTGTGAATTTTTTTTTAATGTGAAGCTCTTTTCTGTCATTGGCATTCTTTTATTGTGCTTTATTATGGTAGATTCTCAAGGGATTACTGTTCAAGGACATCAGGTTTCTTAAGTCTCTTCACACATATTGATAGATTGCAGCTCAGAAAGGTCACACCAATTAACTCCTCCAGCAGCAATGACAGGACATTCCACCACACAGTTAATAGTGTCTTCATCACGGGCTCACTAGCATCTTTTTTTCATTTGACAGGCAAAGGACTGGATCTCATTAGAACTTTTATTGTGCTGTTTCATTTTGTTTTATCAGAGATATATATGCATGTGGATTGAAGACTTAAACACTTTACAGGATCTCTTATGAAAAGCAGTAATTCCCCAAATCCTGCCCCTACACACACATCCCAATCCTTTCACTACTCCTCAGAGGCAAGCATGTCTAGCTGCTGCTGTTGCCTTATCCTTTGACAATAGGATTACAAGTTTATAGGCCAGAGCAAGGTAACATTCCTCCCCCCCACCTCCATTCTGGTTGCCAGTCTGTCAGCAGAAGCAACCCATCTTGGCATGACACTGAGCTAAAAGAGTGTATGTTGGAAAGCACAAAAATGCCTCACTTATCAAGGCAGGGTTGTAAACAATTTTTGCCTTGCTTCGTGCTCCTTACCACATTCCACTCTGTGGTCTATCCCTGGGACCCTCTGCCAGAAAACCACAAGAATAAGGACAGGATTGTTCATTCTTACATGGCTCTGTTCATGGAGCTGATTTTCTCCATCTTTCACAGAATGTGAGCAGTTAATTAGTTATAGGGATAATTACTGCTGGTTCATCTAAAGAGTATCTGGTAGGTAATGGCCCACTCCATTTGCTCTTCCAGGGTAAGGGTCTCTTACTTAATAACAGGGAGCTATCAAAGAGCTGAGGTGGGACAGAGTTCTCTCTCTCCTTTTTTTTTTTTCCCCTCTGATGTGACTCTGATCAAGTTCCCTAATCTGTAATTCAATTTTCTTACCCATAAAATAGGACTAATACTAACTATGTCATAG
The DNA here is from genome assembly GCA_004027655.1 of Graphiurus murinus. NCBI lineage: Eukaryota > Metazoa > Chordata > Mammalia > Rodentia > Gliridae > Graphiurus > Graphiurus murinus. The sequence continues at coordinate 134,030 of PVLC010000587.1, forward strand.
GGCTATTGTAATGATTGCATGAGCTGGTATGCATAGCACTTAGAAAATGTGTTTCCCACATATGAACCCTTTATCCTAGCTATAATTATGTTATTCTACTTAATTCCTTCTATCTACAATCCACATCTTGCATTCTAGTTAATAGTTCTTGCTACATACCAATCACACAATTTTAACTGTGTGCTGCTTTGCAGCATGGTACAATGCTATGTTCTATTCTTACTCTCCTTCTAGGCCACCTCAGGAATTCAGCACAGATTCTGTGATCTCTCACATGCTTACTGTTAAACTATTCTTACTTACACTTTAAATCCTAAGAGGTATGCAGCTGGATTTATATCAGTGCTGCTAAATTCAGAAATTTAGGAAAATTTTATACAATACAATTATTACAATAATTAATCTTCTCGGTTTACAATATGGCATATGCTCCAGATTTCTGGTGGCAGACAGAATTCTATCACAGTAGCAGAACCAACATGTGTTACCAGACTGGATCTTATCTAATCCTGGGAGCTGACTGAACAGTATCTATAAAGCTGCTATCTTTCTTCAAATGCTGGAGCTTGAAGTCCACAGAGCAGGAAGTTGGGAAGAGAAGACTGATGTAGCACAAAGATGATCAAGGACTGGCTGGAATCCATGAGGAAAGAATCAAATCCATGTTGACTCTTACTACCTGTGGTCTTGATGAAGTGGGCATCCTACACAAAGTCAGCACCCTTCCTCATACTTGCCAAGAATAAATTGAAGGAGAACTCAAGGGAAGGTGGCAAAGTTGCAGATCCAGCTGCTATTCTGCCCCAAAGTTGGAGACAGTACTAGAGTGTGTGAAATATACAATGTCCTCTGCTTAAAAATTCCACCTCCCATACGGCCTATAAAAATGCCTCTTATGGCTCACCCTAACTGGAAGTACACAAGAAAGGGAATACTGAGAAATGTAGCTTAGCCTAGCCAAGCAGACACATTACAAACACCGCATATCTCTCAGAAATCTTTAATGGACCATGCATGTCTCACATTTACCCATAATTGTTTTAAGTGTTGCCATCATTGACATGATCTCTATTCAATATATTTACTATATGGTTGTAAACACCCCAATTTCCTTTCCCCTATCATCTATGTCACTATAATTCAAGCCTAGATATCCAATACTGCTTGCTGAACTGAAGTAACTGGATATGACTAAACTAAAGCTATAACCATGGCTAGCAGTCCAACTTTAAATTTATGAATAAAAATTCTAAGCCTCAGTATGGCCTGCCAAACTACCATTCCATTCCCCTGGTCAATTTCCTTTAATATTCTCACATCTTACATTTATATAACTTTTTCTCAAATCTCCAACACCTTCTCTTCTGTATGAGTCTGCTTGGACTGTCATAACCAAATATCAAAGACTGAGAGTCTTAAACAAGAGATATTTATTTCCTCACATTTCTAGAGTCTTGACTCCAAGATCAAGGTGTTGGCTGATTTGGTTCCTAGGTAAGGACTTTCTTCTTGGTTGCAGAAAGCCACCCTCTAACCACATCCTTACTTGTCGGAGGGAGAGAAATGGCAAGTTCTTTGGAATTTCATAATACAGGGGCATTGATGCCATCAAGAGGTCCCCTATATGACATCACCCAAACATAATTAGGTCTCTTAGGCCCAATCTCCAAATACTATCATTCTGTGGGTTAAGGCTTCACCTTATGGTTTGGGAGAGACACAATTCAATCTAAAGCATCTCCCGTCTTCTGAGTAAATTATTCTGTTTTTACTTTTGATAGAAAATGGAAATCATTATACCTATACATCTATAACTTCGCACACATTTTAATTCATATATTCTGCTTCCTACCTGTTATAATGACTGAAATATACATAAATCTTTGTGGGAATGAGTGCTCTCCTGTGTTAGACTGCATGTTCCCTTGTACATTGAAGTGCCTCACTCTAGCAATGGTTCTTTCTTGTGCAACATTGATTTTTTTTTCTCTCTGCTGAATCATTCTCATGAGTAGGCAAGCATGTTGTAATATTGCTAAAACTGACAACATTTCTCCCTAAACCCTCTCACAATCTATTCAAAACTCAGGACTATACTCACTCTCTCCATCTCTTTTCCTCCCATTCTCTCTTAGACCTATTTTAGGCAGGCTTTCACTGATACCTGTGCACTTACAACACCATCATAAGCCTCCATCCTATTTGATTTGATGATTTTAGTAGCTTCCTCTACTAAAACACTTTTGTCTTCACTTTTGTCACAAAAGACACTAAAGTCTCTTCCTATTTTACTGGCTATTTTCTCCCAAGGTCTTTTGTTGGATCTTCTTCATTGTCCAACTTATAAAGGTCAGAAGGTCTGGTAATTCAATCCTTGGTCCTCTTCTGTAGCTATGTTTATCCTTAATTGAGCTTATCTAGTCCCTCAGTCTTCAAAAATTGTATTGCAATTATATATCATAGTGACATTTATTCCATCTCCCTTCCCCTTCTTACCTCCCCAAATGTGTTAATGAAATTGGTAGTATAGTAATGGCTTCATATATTGTCATAGTATTATTTGAACTGTTTTCTTCTTCAGTCCTCCCTCTTCCCCAGTTTTAAAAGCATTCATAATCTGATGATTCTGAAAGGCGTAGTTCTTACTCATCTCCAGACTCGTAAGTGCAACTACTCAGTACTCAACATCTCCACTTACATGTTTAATTAGCATCTAACACTAGAAGTGTTCAAACAAAACTCCTGGTTCTCCTCATTCCCAGTGTAGCTTACCTCAATATTCCCCTTCTCAGTAAGTGGCAACTCTGTTCAACCAATTCTACACAACAGACTCTAAAATCATCCTGTCTCTTCTTTCTCATGAGCTACTGAGCCAACCGATCAGTAAATCTCATTGGTTCTTCTTTCAGAATAAATACAAAATCTACACATTTCTCATGGCCTGGTCCAAGTACTCTTCAAAAATCAATTAAACTTTCTACTCCCATTAGAACAAACCTTCTTAAAGTGTTAGATTATATCAGACCTATTCTCAAAATCTGATAGTTTCTCATATCTAAAAGAATCTGAAATCCACACACGGTGTGCAGATCTTATATGATGGCCCATAACTATCTGGGCGGGATTCTACTTTCCCCTGAGTTACTTTACCTCTTCAGCAGCACCAGTCTTCTTACTATCTTTTTTTTTTTTTTTTTTTTGCGGTACTGGGGATTGAACTCAGGGGCGTTCTACCTTCGAGCTATACCCCAGCTCTATTTTTTTATTCTTTATTTTGAAACAGGGTCTCACTAAGTTGCAGAGTGCCTCACTAAGTAGCTGAGACTGTCTACGAACCTGGATCCTCCGGTTTCAGCCTCCCAAATGCTGGGATTACAAGCGTGTGCCACCATACCCGGCTTCTTACTATTCTTAAAACACATTGACATGTTCTACTTACAGGATTTTGCACCTTTCATTTCCACTGCCTGAAATTCTTTTTATCCTTAGATAATGTCATAGCTAAATTATAAATTCAAGTCAAGTCTCCCTGGAATACCATCTTTTTCCCAGAGACCTTTGATTAACACCTTCAATCAAATGGCACCCTGAAAAAAAAATGGCACCCCGAACATACTCTACCCTTTACTCCACATTACTTTTCTTCCTATCACTAATCAAACCTGACATGGAAATATGAATTGCCTAGACTTGAATGTAATCTCTACCACTCTCTGTTGCAATCTTGACAAGTTCCTTACCCTTTTATACGGTTCAGTTTCCACATCTATAAAATTTAAATAATAGAAACTACCTCAAAAGGCTATTAATTTGTATAACAACTAGACAGTTTTGTGTGTGTGTTTGTGTGAAAGACAGAGCACTTAGAATAATTAGTATATGGTATATAAACAACTACATATACACTAACTGTTATATAAATACCCTTTGGATATAGGCTCATTGAGAACAGAATTTTGTGTCTCTCATTCCCTACTCTACTGTGTTCCTAGTATTTAGAATAGTAGCTTTACATTGTAATATTTATCAAATAAAGGATAGACATTGCTGTTATGTGCATGCATATATTGTCTTAGTCAGCACTTTTAATCTCTTTGCAGTAATCCAAAGAATGACTATCCAATTTAGCAGAAGGAAGAGTTGTTCACAGTTTCCTTGGAGGTTCTGGGGTCATTCAGCCATGTGAGGCCCAGTGCTGCAGATCTCAGGGCATGGCAGCAGGAAGTGAAGAGAAGGAGAGAGCAGCAAGTCTTTGCACTCACATCATGGAGTCAGGACACAAGAGAGAGGGAGGAGAGGATATATAATCTCCAAGGCTGTAGCCACACCCTACCAGCCCAGGCCACCACCCACATAAATCTATTGCAATGGATTTATCCACTGCTGAGATTACAACTCTCATGACTTAACTAAATCAACCTGGAATATTAATAAATGAGCTATTTAAGGGACATTCTATATCTATCTTTATATGGTCACTTAAATTCACTTACGTTTAATAAAATTTTTAGTTGTCCCTTGGTACTGGTAAGTATTGAAACTTATACATTTCAAATAATCTTTATTTCCTATTATAATTTGTTTTTATACATTTTAATTGAACATGTTTAAATAATACAATTGATAATAGTCTTTGTTCTCCCATCTCAGTGTTAAAGAGGACACATAATAGTAGCTACTACATTACAATAAATGCTCTAAGAGGACATTTTGTTAAGTGAAATAAGCCAGAATCAAAGACAAACACTATATGATCTCGCTTATATGTGGTATCTAAAAAAGTTGATCTCATTGAGGTAGAGAATAGAATGGTAGTTACTAGAGGCTGGGGTTGCTGCAAGAGGTGGGTGGCCAAAGGATACATAATTATAGTTAGATAGGATAAATAAATTTAAGAGATCCACTGTATAGCACAGTAACTATGGTTAATCACCATATTATATATATATATATATATATATATATATATATATATATATATATATGTGTGTGTGTGTGTGTGTGTGTGTGTGTGTGTGTACTAGGGATTGAACCCATGGGTATTCTACATTTGAGCTACATACAGCCCCAGACCTTTTATTTATTTTTTGTTTTGTTTTGAAACAGGGTCTCAATAAATTGCTGAGGCTGGCCTTGAACTTGAGATCCTTCTATCTAGCCTCACAAGCATTTGCCACCACACCTGGCTAATATACGGTATTCATAAAAACTGTAGAGAGTGGATATTAGTTCTCTTACCACATAAAAATTATAAGTACATGTAATGCATTTGTTAGTTAGATTTAACCATTCCAATAATGTATATTTACTCTAAAACATTATGATAATTACAAAAATCATACAATGTTCTCTATAAATTTAAAAGAAATGCTTAAAAAGAGAGCATCAGTTTTGAAGCTTATAAAATTTCATTTTTAATGTAACACAATGGCCAAATAATTTAGTTTCCTATTTAACCTGGTAAGGTAGTAAAGGTTTCTGTGTGGCAGCCAATTGCTCAACCTAAACACATGGTTTCTGAGATCAGGCAGACATGAGCTCAACTCCCAGCTCTTTCTTAACCAGCCCAGTGACTTCGAGGAAGTCACTAAATCTTTTATTCTATTTATGTTCATACCTCCTAAAAGATGTACTGCACTGAATAAAAGAAAACCTTGAAATAATTCATAATCTATTTTATACTAAATATTATATATCTTTGCTCTTTGGTTTTATAATTATTTTCAGATACATAAACTCATTTACTTGACAAATATTTATAGAAATTGTACTACATATTAGTCTCATAAAAGAGATGGATCTCTAAACACATAATTATAGTGCAATGTAAAATGTGGCAGAGACAAATTATTTTTCCAAACTGCTGCACCATTTGTATTCTCACCAGCAATGTATGGGGATTCTAATTTCTCCATGTCATTATCAGTACTTCTTATAGTCCAATATATATGTATTCATTTCTGTAATTAAAATAATCAATAATAGAAATATGAAAGAGATATTCAATTAATGTTTAGCAATTATATGAGCAACTGACTAAGTGAAAAGTTTAAACTATAGTTTCTCTCAATTCCAATTTAAAGCTATCATTTATCTTATATTGGTGAAAGTTTGAAATTTCAGTGTATTTATATATTAGCACAGTATACTCATGTATATCTATGGCTAGAATAGGGAAGGAGATCTGAGAGATCAAGTAGAGCCTGTGGACTTTCAAATAGTAGAATGACACCATGGTTTTGGTGCTTGCAAAAAAAGAAAAAAATGTTTCAAAATAGAAAAATCATCAGTAATTTATTTGGTAAACATCCAGTTTCATCATTAGCAGCATATTTGAACTGTCAAAGAAGTGCCATTAGCACAAAAAGAAAAAAAATTCATAAGACATCTAAAGACCCTTTGTTTCCTTTTCTAAGTTTCCAGTAAGCACTTAATTGTGAGATAAGGCAAAAGTCCAAAAAACCACCCTGCTATTTTTCCAATTTTCAAGAAAAATAAATAGACATCATTAAAGTTAAAACTAAAAATATTATATTCACCTATCATCATCCATCTTTACTTAGAAAAGAATAGTTGACTATCCAAATAGAGTTTGATTGATTCTAGGTTCTCAAAACACAGATGAGTGGTTTTGGACAGATACTTCATCAATGACAAATTGGCCTTGAGGGAAATATGGCCACCTTGGAAAGAAGCCACATCTCCAACTACTTTTCATTTCAGCAGCACTCACATGAAACTATTTTCTAATCTTAAATTTCTAAGTAAACTTTTGTTAAAATAAATATTAAAGAACTCTTTTAAATTAGATTTAAATAAATCCACTAAAGGCTAAGATTACAGTTTTAAGTAACCCACTAATCAACTCTCCAATTTTTATGGCAATAAAATTATTGGCAAGATTTTGTAAAGTGGTTGATGGTATCGACCACAAAGCTCTGTTTATAAGTACATATTATCACATTAGGGGCACACTGTTTTGATTTTTGGAGAATGCCATTGAAGTTCTGACCTTGAACTGATATGATTAATACTTTTTCTTGTAGTGATTATATTTCATTTTTGACAACACTCAGTGGGGACTGAGAAAAATTTCCACTTCAATTTACAGACTCTGAATATCTATGATTAGCATTGTTAGAATGAAAGGATGTGAAATTATCTTCTAGATCATCTTCAGAAATTCGGGGGAGAAAAGATCTGTGGTAGCTTTACACAGTGCTTTCAAGAGGAAGCAAGAGGAACATAGGAAATGCATAGCTAGGTAGATGATTGGTTACTGAGATGTTTCTGCAGAATTGGTATTAAAGTTTCTCTGACCATAGAATTACAAACAAATACACAAAACTTGCACACAAATTCCACAACCATACAGAATGAGGGCTTCTTATACTATGAACCTATTCTCGGTCTACACACCCCATGTCTTTTGTTGTTGTTACTTTATTACATCACTTTCTTATAGATTTTGTAGCCTCATTCTCTTGAGACCCATTTTAATGTTATGTTTTGGAAATCAGTTGATCAAAGTACAAAGAGCAAATGCAAACACAACTAAGTATCTCTAAGATTTTCTTGTCCTCATAAAAGTGAATTTATGGGTATGTTCTCACACATAAACATAATTGTTCACATGCATGCATATATGCACGAAGTGTTTTCTTGAGTCAAACTGTTGATCATTTAAACGCCAAGGAAGATCTAACAATTCCTGGAGAGTTTCTCCTTCTGCTCAACTTAAAAATTTATACACTTCTTGCCTTTCCTAGAAGATTCTCATGGGTGAGAAAGGATGAGTTGGGATAACTGGGTTCTGGCCCTTCCTACCTTATTTCTATTTTATTACCTTATCACTGTTTTAAAAATACTGTAGCATAACCAATATACTCTTGTCCCTAAACCCTGGAGAGGAACATTCTGCCCATTGCATCATCACAGCCTGACTTCTCAACTTCTCCCCATAACCTCTACTGCTTACATCCAAATTAAGAAATCTGGTGATCCCAGCTCATCTTCAAAAAATGGTCTTCTCATAACTCATTGCTCAACATGTTAGATAGGCTTCCTCTCTGCTTGAGGCACACCTCTGGTCCTCCTGCCTCATATAGTTTTTATAATGCCATGGTACAAAAAGACAGTCTAAACTTACCCCTTTGGTAGCCATTGTCCATTGCTTAGTTGTCCTTGGATGGGTCCAAAAAGGTAGCAACTATCATGAGGATTGTGAGCAATGCACATGGTAGATATCTCTTCTCTATTGCAACAGAATGTGGCCCCCTTGCCCAGCTTCCTTGTGAGCCACCGGACCCTTCTCCCAACTCCTTTAGTGTGGTAGCTAAAGGCTTAGAGCCCTATTTTATTGTTTTTTATTTTGAAACAGGGTCTCTCTAAGTTGCTAAAGCTGGCCTTGAACCTGTGATCCTGCTGTCTCAGCCTCTCAAAAACTGGGCCTACAGGCATGTAGCACCACATGTGGCTTATAGCTGTCTTTCAATTTCAGGGAAGGGTCCTCAGCTGACAGGAAATCCCTCACTCTGTAACTTACTGATCTTATCTTTTTCATCTTCCTTCTCCTGCTTTACTTTCTCTGTTACAAATTGTTTACTGAAGAGCACTTCCTCAATAAATCTGCACCTGAATCTTTGTCTCAAGCTCTGATTCTAGGGAATATAACCTAAAAACCTGTTAAATAATCCAACCTCTATAACTTCATTGGACATAACTTTGCCAGCTACTTTTGATAGTAATAACTTCACAGATAATATTTTGTTTTCAGATGTTAATGCCATTCAAACAGAGATGTATAGCTGCATTAATCACCCACTGAAACAGAATTTCACCACAAAAGCTTTTTGAGATGAAATCAACTATAACCAGTTTAGCAATTGTACTTATATAGATCACATTTTTTTTCCCGGTACTAGGGATGGAACCCAGGGGCATTCTACCTCTGAGCTACACCCCCAGCCCTATTTTTTATTCATTTTTTGAAACAAGGTCTCACTAAGTTGCGGAGAACATCACTAAGTAGCTGAGGCTGTGCCTCGAACCCAGGTCCTCCAGTCTCAGCCTCCCAAGTACTGGGATTACAAGTGTATGCCACCATGCCTGGCCTAGATCACATATTTTTTTAACAATCAAATTTCCAAGATTCAAATTCTTGAACTAAGCTAATGATAAATAAGTACATATTTTTAAGAAGAACTCAAGATGAAAATCTACTTAAAAGTGATTTTGAAATTTAAAGCAGAATAGTTAGTATTAGGAACCCCTGCCACCCTAAAACAGTATATAAGAAAAAGAAACTTTATAGAAATTTACACTATGCAGATATGAAAAGTTGTTATCATATGCCAGTTCTTAAAAACTAACTCATGTTTCAAAGATTAATAATAGATTCAAAGAATAATCAGACTTATCTCTTGCAGCATGGTTGTTTTGTTTTGTTTTTGTGGTATTGGAGATGGAACTCAGGGACATTCTACCTTTAGGCCACACCTCCAGCCCTATTTTATTTTTTATTTTGAACCAGGGTTTTGCTAAGTTGCTGAGGGTCTCACTAAGTGGCTAAGGCTGGCCTCGAATCTGCAATCGTCCTGTCTCAGCCTCCTAAGTACTGGGATTACAGGTGTATGCCTGATCTTCTTGCCATGTGTATTATATCTAAGTGTTTTTTAATAAAGCTGTTTGAGATGGCCAATTTAGGGTCAAATTAAAAATACTTAAAATAATTTCAGAAAAAAATCTCACTTTGGGGGTAAATGTCTCTTGTAATTCCATTAATAACCTATCACTAACTGAGTAAGGGTCACTGAGTTTCAATCTTTATTTAAAGACATGAAAAGCTTATATATCAATTTAATGCTACTATCAATTTCATTTAGGTAATTATGTTACTATTTCTGAAACCCATAGGAAATTTTAAATTTTAAGTAAATAATAAACCTTAGCCTTTGTTATTGCTCAATAATTCTTCTATAAATTTGATTTATCTACAGTTGATTAGCATGTTTTGAACTACTTTTAGATACCCTGTAATACTGACGTTTCTTATTAAATGTATACTAAGTTTAGCATTTTCCAAGATATCTTTCCATTGTCTTCCAGTTTCCCTATACAATAAGGAATAGAGATCTTAAAGTCTACACATTGGGTTCTTCTACATACAGTTACACAGTGATTAAGACAAATTCCTGCTAGTTAGGAGAACATTTGAGTTTGATAAGGTAAAACCCTTTGTCAGGTACTATCATCAATAAAGTGTAAATCTTAGTATCCATCAAGTAGGGCAATAAATCAATCATACAGATTATTGAGAAATTGGTGTGGCATGTTTTCAGGCTGCTATTATTATTGTTTGTAATGTAACTTTGTATTGTAACATTCTTCATTTCACTTTGATACTAATTTGGTGGGCATGGTGTTACATATCTGAAATCCCAATTACATGGGAGGCTGAAGCAGGAGGATTACAGGGTTGAGGCCAGCCTGGTCAACTTAGTGAAATCCTGTCTCAGAATAAAACTTTTACAAAAGGGAAGATTAGGAATGTAATTCATAAGTAGAAACCACCCGAGTTCTATCCCCACTACAGGAAAAAAAAAAAATCAATGAATATTCCCAAATGATGCCAACCTCTGCTGAATATAGAAAGTTGACTAGCTGATCCTCTATTTCATCTTCATATGACAATGCTTAAAAACTATATTTCAACTCTCTTGCAGCCAGGATTGCAAATGCCAAGCAAGTTCTGCCAGTGAGATCCACTTAGGCAATACCCAGAAGACCCTCATGGAGGGGAGGCTAGTGACCTCCCTGTTCCTGTTTCTGTGAGAATCACAGCCAGAGATAGTGGGTTGTGTTGAGAATGTGTTCCCGTGCCCAGGCACAACCATAGGAATGCTCAGTAGCAGGTGGGGGCTGCGTGGTGGCCTCTGGATTCCTACTCCTTGACTGTGGCAGAGGGAGTAGCTGCTATGCTCAAGGCCAGTCCCTTGGAGCTGTTCTGGATGCAATTTCTGGAAGACTTGTGCAGAGGATCCACTTTCATTGTTTGGAATCATTTTATGCTTCAGGTAGCTAGAATTTTATTTTGGCAACTGCATTGAATAACTGTCTCAGGAAGAACAACTTGGAAAACAGCACCAAGGTGTATTTTTAAGTTTTGTACTAGGGATTGAACCTAGGGGTGTTCTACCACTGAACTACACCCCAGCCCTTTATAATTTTTATTTTGAAACAGGGTCTTGCTGTGTTGCTAAGTTGCTGAAACTGGCCTTGAACTTGCAAGCCTCCTGTCTCAGCCTCCCAAGTACTGGGATTATAGGCATGTGCCACCACACCCAGCTAACACAGAGGTGTATTTGAGATAAATCAGAAAATATTCAAGTTGTAAGTTTAAAATTATACCCCAAAAACCCAGCCCTTGAAATTCAAACTCTGTTGTAGCCTCCAGCAGCTGGTGGAGATACAATTCATGATTAATCAGGCCAATAGGAAGTGCAGGTGAGCACAAAGAGCGAGTCTTTGAAGTCAGACAGAAGAGTCCAGTCTAATGGGCTCCCATTACTGCTGCAGTTTCCAGGCTGGTTGGCAAAAGAAAAGGCAGCAAAATCAAAGAAGAAACCTATCCTGAGGTAAATATCAAAGTCTCACAGTCGTCACCTGAACATCAGTGTCCCAAGACTGAGTAGGTAACCCACACTCAATTAGAGCAGGTGGACAGACCAGAGCACAGTAAAGAGAGTGAAGAGTACCGAAGACAACAGTCCTGAGGTCTTCCATCAACTGTGCTACAAACTGGCTGTGTGACCTTTGATGTTTTCTTTAGCCTCTAAGCCTCCATTTGCATAATTTTAAAATGTGGGTATTAACACCATGCCCACAGGGTTGTTTTCTCAGAAATAAAGTGTACAAACACCTATAATGTCATAACATGTATTCAAAAATGGTAATTAATGATCATCATAGCTTTTAGTTTAGTAATGAATCTAGCCTTGATTATGCAGAAAGGATAAAATGTGAATATTAAAACGCAAGAAAGCAAAAAGAAAAATAACAAGAAGGAGATCCAGAAGAATTAATATTGTCCCGTGGGCCCTGAGACATAGGGAAAAGGAAACATTTTCCTACGGTGAAGAGCTAAGAAACAAAGTGGTGTGGAGACATGAATCTGGGACGGGCCTCCTGCTGCATTAACACTGGGTGACTGCAAAAACCCAAGGTCTGCTCTCAGGCAAAGGCACGCCTAATGGTTTCTATTATAATTCTGTTTTCACTCAAAACTTGCCCCAAGTATTCTTTGGAGGTGAAATTTTTCAGTATTTTCTACAGCTCTAATTGATTATTTGAGGTAACATTCAAAGAAAGATATACTTGTTATGAGAATGCAAGGAGATGAAAGAGGAGGCACGGTTATGAGATGACTTTCTAAAAGGTTAACCACATTACATTGTCCAGATGAATTATTCAAAAGTAATTGCATTTTTATTGAAATTTGGCATGCAGAAAGGTCTTACACAGGAGGGGTTTATTCTCTTTTAAAAGTTCTGAATTTGGACTACATTTCCTAGTGCACATAACACTGAGAACTCAAGTACAGTAACCCTGTTCTCTGTTTATTTATGCCAGCAGCACTTAATGTACACTAATTATGTCCACAGCCTACATGCACAATTTCTGCAAGCCAACACAACATGAAAATTACTGGTTCATTCAGTTAATTGTGAAACAATTGGTGAGTTTGGTAAAACAAAACACAATTGTTTTTACCATGCAAATCAAACTTGTTTGTATATAGACAGGTCTAGCATCTCCCAGGTAATTTAATTTTCAGCATTTAAAAAACCATGTCAAAAAAGCATAGGGTACACATCTTCATCATAAACTATTTAAGTATGGTTTTAACTACACTTTTAGGAATGACTAATTATGTTCAATAAAGTTTAATTGTCATCTGGTGCCATTTTCCTTTAAGGAAGTTTACTTTGATCAGACAGAGTACTGAACAGTACAACTGTTTTGAAGTTGGCTCAGAAATATGATGTTCTCTAGAAGCCAGAAGATGAGGATACTTCAGGAGATACTATTAGATAGTATAATAAAAAGGATCCAACTTGGAGGTCTGGATTAATTTAGAATATGACTCAACATAGATGTTTGAACAGAGTGGGAATCAGGCAATGAGGCACTAATACAGAACCATCTGGCATTAAGTACCTGGTTGCTGGCACTCTTCAGATCAGCAGTCTCTGAAACAACAGAGAGATGCCATCAAACCACGTCCACTTTTGGGTGCCAACCTCATGCAGTACCCTGCATTGCTTATTGACTTCAAGTCCTGCAAAACCTCAGCCCAATGATTTCAACTTGTCCCTGGTAGAAACAATCACCTTTCTCTTTCATAAGCCAAGGGGTCTATCTTGGCAGTTTTAGTCCACTGTTCCCTGGACACAGTCACCCTAGAGATCCTTGGTGTGTGGAGGGAGCACTATAGCAAGAATCCTTTAACACCTGGGGCTGCACTTTCAAACAAGACTCTTATCCACACCGTCATGAGGGCTTTTATATTGGCCTCCTGCTAGGATTCTGGTAGCAAGCAGATCTTATGTGTAAATTCAACCCTCCTCTGTACCCATCTGCACAGAAAGATGGTGGCCTATAGACCATCCTGGCGTTAGCTTAACATTTCTTGCCTGTGGTATACACTCCTCTCCCTGCAGTCTGGTTCACTGCAGCCAATGCACCCCCAAGTCATTGGAAAAGATGGCAAAAGTGCTAGCATGATGATGGTCCCTTGCTGGTCTTCCTCTCCCTTCTCTGTTCTGGTCTTATCAGCTTGTTCTCTTAACCACTCCCCTCAATCTATTCTAAAATAAACTTTTGCATCTTAACACTAGGTGAAAACTTCAGAAGCTTGCTTTCATCCTGATTCTGCCCTGCTCAATATTTGTACTTAACTCTTGGTTTCATAAAACATTAAACAGTTCACAGAGTACATCCATTATGTACTGAGGTTGTAATCTGATTTGAGGATGAAAAATGATAATAATATTTTATGTTTGGTATTTACTACATTCTATATGGTTAAAGGCATGAACTTAATATCAGCCAACATAGGTTGAAATTCCAGTTTGAGCATTTACTAGCTTTGTATTTTGGGAATAGTACAAAGGCCTCCAATTTTCTACCCAATAAAATAAAAATGCTGCCAGTGTTTACCCCAAACCTATTTGGAAAATTAACTAAGATGATGCTTGTAAAACTGTTAGTGAATATCTGGCACTTAATAAATAAGAAATACAGTATGCTAACTTTTAATATATATTTTTTCATTAAATGAAAAAGATAACCTCACTCCATTATATAGGTGAGGCAAGCTCAGCAAAGGTAAATAATTTGCCTAAGATCATCTACCTGGGAATTGCTGACTCCAGAACCGGGGTTCTGACACAGCACACTGGGGATTCCTGCTTTATGGTCTTTAAAACTATACCTGTACATGTGTGCCTATGGAAATTCATATTTATGCATCTGCTATAGATATTCATAGCTGGCTGCTGCTGCTACTGATGATGATTATCATTATTATTATTATTATTATTATTATTATTATTATTATTGTTTCACAGATATTTTTGATGCAGCTTAACAAAGCACACTGCCTCCCACCTATGAGAGCAGCCAACAAAGCTTTCCTCATGGGATTTTTTGATGAGTACAAAATGAGAATAAGTATATGAAAGCCACTTATAAAGTGTTGGTGTCTCTTAACACCTGTTGCATGTAAAGAACTATATTTTCCTAATTAACAAAAAGAAAAGTAGATAAGATTCTTAAGTATGCATCCTTGTTGGACCAAAAACATTCCACCTGTCAGAAGGAATGCTCACAGAAGGCTTCAGAGCAAATGCAAGTTTTGAATAAGTTACATTCTAACTCTGGAAGAAACTGCAGGGTTTTTGTTTGTTTGTTTGTTTGTTTGTTTGTTTTACGATGTTGGAAAATAGTTGTTCCCTGCGACCCAACAAGAGTCTCAATGCCTGGGGTGAGAAACACAGTGGTCCCCACTGATCTTTCCATCAGGAACCAGCAGCTTGTGTGACTCTGGTCCCTCCTCACACCCAGCGCTGCCCAACCAGTCTCTGTGCCTTTCAATCTAAACCATCTTTTCCCTCTTCTTTCCCACTTCTTCTCCTCTAAGATCTTACTAACTTTTCTCCTAAAACACTTTAATGGTTTCCAATCATGCTCCAGAGCCTATCATTTCAACCCACATATCATAGTCCTGCTTAAAATTCTTTCTCCTTAGTTTTCCAGTTGAGGATGTCTGTGACCAGGTTCTAGCAAGAACTCCCCATTTCTTTCCCTCAGTCATGCTGTATGTTTTCTCCACATTGTGCTTTTGCCTATATTGTTACTGCCACGTGGGGACCACTGTCACCTTTCCATATACTTAAGTCCTGTCCTGTTCTTAGAGTGGAATTCCAAGGCAAATTTCTCTCCCGCTTTCCTGATTCTCACGAGCAAATATCATTTCTCTCACCCATGAATTCATGCTACCTGATATTTATACATGCCTACTAACTTCATGGCACTGCAAGAAAAGGAGAAAACAGTTTTGTCTAATCTTAGATTCTCCTCCTTGGAACTCTATAAATTGAATTGGCTGAGGGCTGAGGACAAGAGAAAAATAAACACAAGTTTAGTAACACATGCATTGAGCATATGGCATGGGAGCACCCAGCAATGTGTGACTCGAAGAGGCAACTAGAGCAGGGCTTCTGCACCACCTTAGGCTAAACAAAGGAAAGAGATTCTGGGAGCTTCTGGTCAGGGAAGATAAATTATGGAAGGTGACCAAGAAAACATGGCAAACAAAGGTTGTTTAGTGAGGTTTGTTGTGCAGATTTAGTTCATGTGACTTCTCCAGTAACAATTGCTGGGAGAAAGACATCTTTGCAAATGAAAATTTCCTTTACAAAGGGAAAAGTTGTGCCTTACTTTTAGAGTTTTGTGCCTGATTTTTAGAGTTTGTCCCACTACTTCTTGCTCTCAGTGACTCTCACCTCAAAATCATCCTTATGGCAAAGAAGCAAATTTGGGGGTGGCTTCTTCTGTTACCTTTCAGCACTACCGGTCATTAATTTGATTCTGCAAACCTCTAACCTTGCCTGATAGTGCTATATTTAGGTTTGCCTAACACAGTCTAAACTTGAGATCTTACCCCTTACTACTTAAGCCAGAAAGATGCTTTAACAGGAGGAACAGAATAGAAAACAAATGAGGTCCACCTTCTTTGGAAGAGCCTGGGTGGGCGGTTGGGGTGGGAACTGTGTTCTGGAAAAACCAACTCATCACTCATCCCCTCCAGAGAAAAAAGCATTTGTAATCACTAAAAATTGCCTTGTTTAGCAAAGATTGGTGTGACTGAGTGTCTCCTTTGTCCTGGGAAAGGAAGAAGAACAAAGCCTGTTATATTTCTTAGTTTAAAATAAGAATAGCCCTGGGATTGGGAGTGTTGGCTTGGAGCCTAGGAATTGGAAGCTGTTCATCCCAGTCCTAAGCCTCCTCCTGAGGCTGTCCTGTGTCCCAGGAAGTTAGAGAACTACTAAAGAGAGCCATCATTCCTGAAGAACCCACTCCCTTGGCCTCTGGGGTCATAAGTCCCCAGTGGCCTGCCTGGAATCTTCAGGAGGAAATGGGCCTTGGACCCCCTGGAGACCTCAGCTTTTACATGTCAGATTTGCCTCTCTGAGACACCTACTCATTCCTAGGCCAGTACTGTCTGACTCTGAGTCTTTAGCCCTAAAGCACCTCTTGAAAGGGATTGTTGTAGATTGCTGCTATTGTTAACAAATGAGGAGAGGGGTCTCAAATGTTACCCTTAGTAACATCCTGAAATGTTCAGAGAAGGGCCACCTCATTACAATACTAAAACTATTTTAAGGAATGGTCTCTCACTCAGAAGTTTATTGATGAGATAGGAATTTGAGGATACACAAAGAAAAAGATATACTGAGTCTCAAAAGAGAAGCACCCAGTACAATGGAATGTAGGAAACCCCATGAATCTTTGGAATACAAAAGGAGCAACTCC
Organism: Graphiurus murinus; assembly: GCA_004027655.1. Taxonomy (NCBI): domain Eukaryota; kingdom Metazoa; phylum Chordata; class Mammalia; order Rodentia; family Gliridae; genus Graphiurus; species Graphiurus murinus. The sequence goes on from PVLC010000587.1 coordinate 151,127, forward strand.
TAAGCCACCCAGCTCATTTCCTTGTGCCAGTGTCAGCCCTTGCCTGCAGAAAGGAGTATGATGCAAGAATACAAAAATGCAAGGAAAACTCCCTAAAATTGTATGACTCCATCCTGACTCCACCTCTAGTCCAGCCCCTGGCTATGACCCTCTATTAATATCAACACCCTAGACCCAAAGATTGGGTCTCACTCTCCAGACAGCCTGCGCTCCATCCCTCAAGTGCAGAATCCTTGCTCTCCTAAATAAATCTCTGTACCTCAATATCCAGCATGTGCTAAAATTCTTTTCTGACAGATGCATCAAGGACTCTGCCAACCTGAGTTGAGGTCCCCCACTCTGGAATTTCCTCCAGTGAAAAGAGCGCTTTGCATACCAAATGTTGATACTTACTAACTAAAAGTTTTATAGTCATGCCTCAGTAGCCATGGGAGGATTGCTCCCAGGGCCCCCTGCAAACATGGAACTCTATAGATGCTCAAGTCCCCTATATGAAATGGCACAGTACTTGTACATAGCCAATGCACCATCTCCTGTATACTTGAAATCATCTCCCAATTACCTAATACAAAGTAAAAGCTATATAAATCATTGTATTATTTAGGGAATAATAAAAGAAAAACCTGTACATGTCCAGTGAAGACAATTTTCTTTTCAGATATGTTCTATCTGTGGTTAGATGAATCCTCAGATGTGGAAACCATAGATACAAAGGATCAATTCATAGATATGTCTTATAATTTATAATTCATCTTCTTAGATAAGAAACTTCTCTATTTAAATTTTCTCTAATAGAATATAAATGGTAGATTTTATATGGTTAGTTGTTTAAACTATGGCATTTTATGACACTATTTACATTCCTTCATTTAATAAAACTATTTGAATTCCTAATACAAGGAAGTAGGCTACATATAAGAATAATGGAGTGGAAAAGGCACAATTCCTGTGCCTAAGAAACTGAAGAAGTCTAAGAAAGGTCATTCCAAAGTATGGTGCTTTTCATACTGATTATTTTAAAGGCACTTGGGGATCAGTAGATATTGTGAGGCTCTCTTCTGAAATTTCCTTATCCTAAAAAAGAAGTTCCACCAAAGAGGAACACAATTGCCTCAGTCTTATTAAAATTTCATGTTGGGCATGGTGATGTGAATCTCTAATCCAAGCTACTCAGAGGCTGAGGCAGGAGGATAGCAAGTTTGAGGAAATTTATCAAAGCCCTGTCTCAAAATAAAATGGGGTGGGGATATAACTCAGTGGTATAAAACTTGCCTATCATGCATGATTTCTGGGTTCTCACCTCAGTACCCCCACGCACACAAAAATTTTATTCACTAAGGAAGATTAAACTTGTATCACAGAGGGACAGACTGAAAATCAAACATTACATTTTGAACCAAAAAAAAAAAAAAATTTGTCCCAGGCCATTGTCTGTTCTTTGGGCCCATGCATCTCCTTTAAATTTATTAAATTTATTAAACACTCCTCTAAAATTGCCTATAGTCTCTACTCATCCCCCCATGAAAATGTATATATAAGCTTCTGATCTTCACTGGGTTACTGGGTATACATCATTCTGTGATACTACCATACATGTAAATAAATTGATCGACTTCTCTTCTTGATATATATATTGGGGATTGAACTCAGGGACACTTGACTTTCAACCTCTGATCTACATCCCTGGCCTTTTCTAATTTTTCTTTATTTTTTGGTATTGGGGATTGAGCTTGGGGGCTCTACCTCTGAGCTACCGTACCAGCTCCCCTTTTTTTTAATTTTTATTTTGAAACAGGGTCTCACTAGGTTGATGGGAATCTCACTACTTGCTGAGGCTTTCCTCGAACCCATGTTCCTCCTGTCTCAGCCTCCCAAGTACAGGGATTACAAGAATGCACTACCACCCCTGGCTCTATATTTTTATTTTGAAACAGGGTCTCACTAAGTTGCTGAGGCTGACCTCCAACCTGGGATCCTTCTGTCTCAGCCTCTGAAGTACTGGGATTACAGTCATGTACCACCCACACCTGGTTTGATCTGTCTATTGTCAGTTTATTTCAGCAGACTTAAAGATGTGAAACTCCAGAAGGGGAGAGATTCCATTCGAACCTAAAAAGCCTGACACATATTTAGATAGGCATTCAACAAATAGTCACATACCCCCAATCCAGTAAGCACTGGATTGGCACTGGGTGCCAATAGTACTCAACATAACTATTGAATAAATTTTTAAAAATTAATCTATAGCTACAAATCCTGATGAGTACTATAAGAAAACAAAGAAAAGTAATGGAAAATTACCCACTAGGGTAAGCGAGGGAAGATCTCCATGAAGAGGTGAGGTTTTAGCTGAGACCTCAAGGTCAAGAAATAATCATTCATGACAACCTTGGTCCAGACAGAGTAGAGTGTGTTGAGTGCTCCTGCAAGACCTCACAAAAAGGCTTAAACTGTTCCAATGATAAAGACTTTATAATTTATTCTCCTCAAGTATTTACTGAATGATATGATGTGCTGGGGATACAATGGTAAAAATAGCTATATTTATCACTGTCCTACTGTCCTAGAACATACAGTAAAATCAAACAAGAAAGGCAGAAATCATAAGTGTGATAAGGGCCAAGTGATAGTGTAATAGCAAGTGGACTTTACCAAGCCGAAAACAAGTGGGGAACTCTTTCAGCCAAATTGATGTTTCAACCAAAATTTGAAAGTAAGCATTCAAAGAAGGGATGGAGTCTCTCCGAATCTTGTCTAAGATCAGGAAACAGAGACTACTGGTTTTAGATTCTTTGGACTTGGGGATAGATATATTTGTTATTTCAAGAAAATGACCTACTGGAACTTGAAGGCACTTTAGATTTGATGAGTGATGGAGAAAGAGGTATCAAGATGTTGAATATGAAACAAAATGCTGAAAGTACTACTCAAGGTTGGATAAAGAATTAAAGAAATATATTTGAACCTGAAACTCGTTGTATAAGAATTAGCACTTTAATTCTTGTCATTAGGTTACCATTTTATACTTCATTCCTCTCTTCTACCTCTAAAAGCATATTATTAGTAATATTTTAAGAACTATTTTCAAAATTGCTCTGAATATCACATTTGGTTTCTTTTCTTTATGATAAATATTTTGTTTAGTTTTACTTAGAGCTTATTTCATTAGTGGGGGTGGGGTAGTGGACATTTTTATGAGAATTAAAGTAGGTCACAATACAACTGCATATCATCCTCCCTCCAAAGCTTCTAAAGTAATTCTGAATTCAGAACATTTCTGATTTTCTTTTTTAATCCACAATGAAAGGCATGCATGAAAAAGAAAAAGTTGCAAACAGCAAGTGCATTCCTTCTCTTGCAAGCAAAATTTGTGGGACAGACAAAATTATTAATTTTCCAGAAGCACTCCCAAATGTTTGAAAGTCTATGATTACTAATCAAGTTTTTGCCATTGTGACACTGCATCAAATTATCAAAATATTTTAGTTTTATGATTTTAGAATTTGCTCCTTTATTTGTTGTTTTTAAATACTTTTATTGGTGTATTGTAATTATATTTCACAGTGAGATTCAAATATATACAAACACTCATGCACATATCACTTGTATTTCTCCCATATACATACCACTTTCATATACATATCACTTGTTGTATATCTTCCATATCCCACCCCATTCTTCCCCATGCATGTTAGTGATAATGATGTTTTAATGTATGGACATACCTTATTTAAACTGCTCCCTTCCTCAATCCTCATTATACTCCCTCCCTCAACCCCCTTTCACTGTTCTACTGGTTTCTCTCCTCATTTGAGGAAAGTCCCTTTTGTTTCCTATTTTCATTGTAGCTTTCACATATGAGAGAAAACATAAGAGCCTTGACTTTCTGAGACTGACTGATCTCGCTGAGCATTATGAAACCAACCTAGATGTCCATTAATAGATGACTGAATCATGAAGATGTGGTATCTACACACAATGCAATTATGTTCCACCTAAAGAACAAAATTGTATCATTTGCAGGAAAAATGTATGGAACTAGAGAACTTGCTGTTTTAAATACAGCTCTATGACATGAAAAAATACCTGATGATCTATGGAACTCACAATACTGTGGAAGTTTTATCATATTAGCACAGTTAAAGGCAGTTTGTACAAGTAACATATAGAAATCTTGGGGCCTGGGTCTTCTCTGTGAAACTTCCCTATCTTCCTTGGAAGAGCTGGTCATTTTCTGCACTAAGCCTTTCATTATGGCGTTTAGAACTGGCTGCAGATATTGTTCACATGCCTGCCTCCTTCACTGAACTAAGTGCCTCAAAGGCAGGGACTGTTTACTATTTATCTAAGGACATGACCTTGCATATAGTAGATGTTCAAAAATGTATTTCTACAGGAACAATCTGAATAAAGTTATGAAGACATACTATTGAGGTCAAAGATCAGACCTCTGTTTTAATAACATGTATAAAACTTAAAAGGGGCTGTTCATTTAGAGAGACTTCCCCTCCCCCACAGCTGAGCCAATGTCCAAATACCCCTCAGCCATTTTGACACCTACTTCTTTTCAATGTTTTCCCTCTTTCCACTCTTTCCATGTATTCACTGTCATGATCCAGAGAGTCTAGGAAACATAGCCATGTTTAAACATCTGGGATTCATCATGCTGGTTCTGTTAATCAAAGTTCTGGAGATCAATTCCAGATGCTGACTAACTAAAGTTACACAAGCATTGCTCACATTTTTAACTACAATCAAACCTAACTTCCTTTATCTGGAAGGTAGCTTAATTTGTATAGGTAGGAGTTACACTTTTCACTGCTTTTTAAAAATTAACTCTTAATGTAACCATAAGGCTGGTAGGTTGTCCTAGAAGTGAATTCACATCAATGAAAATTCAAGATATATTCTTGGAAATCATATATTTACTGACATTCCCTCAAAGATGTCATAAGAATGCAAAATTTATAATTATCCAAGTATCCACTATGTGCTGAATACCATGATGGGTAATTATACACGTATTATCTTGTTTAACTGATTTAATTCTCATAATAACTATATGAAATAGAAATTATCTCCATTATACAAATGAGGAAATACAGGCCCATAGAAGTTAATTACCTTGTTGAAAATCATATACTTAGTGTCTAGCTGAGATTACAGTCTAGTTTTTCTGACCCCAGATTCGGTATTCTTTCCATATGCTGCTTTTTCCCTGCAATCTGAGACAATATTGGGCCAAAAGAATGAATTTGGGAAAAAGAAAAAAAATATATCTACAAACCTGCTTGGAAACCATTTTTTTCCAGGGGAGTTTAAAAATATAAAGCCTATGTCTCTTTTTCAAATGTAATTTAGTATTTTATCCATATTTTATTAAAATAGTTTAATTATCTGATAACACAATTGAATTCTCATGAAGACCAAAATGTCTGGCATATGAGAGAAATAAATTGAATCAATCTAATTCCAGTGCTGGAGGCTCTATAAAAAGAACTTTATATTCCAGAGAGGCTGTGAAGCTCTAGAAGAAACCAGTGTGCTATCAATTAAAGACTTGGGCTGGCTTATAAAGTTAGCAGGATGGTGGGATCGAAATTCTAAATGGCCCATCCCAGCAATGCAACTTGATCCTGCATAACTACAACAAACCTATTTTTAAAACTAGTATTGGGCTCAAACAGTTGTAGGAAAACTCCAGAGAGGAAGACAAAGAAAAGATATGTGGGGAGAAGAGAAGAATGGAAAAGAAGAAGAAAAAGGGCCATAAGCTAAACCCCGAATTATGCCAGTACACAAACACAAAGTCAAGATTCTCTTATTCTAATAACAGTCCTGGGGTCAGGAGACACCTAGACCATACCTCAAGGTCAGGATGCCCGGCATTCAGGCTGAATTATCCATAGGAACTGAAATGATTGAGATCTATGTGATCTGTGTGCCTTTGACTCAGATGAAGGAAAATGTAAATCTTGTGTGGAAGAAAGCCAAAATATATTAAGCTCTAGAATTATAAAAGATTAAGTATAATTAAAATAAAATCATTATTTTTTAAAAAATCACATAATAAGTCCACCATGAGTAAAAATGACCCCCCCCCCAAAAAAAAATTCAACTTCCCAGAACTGAAGATATGGGAATTACCTTTTGGAAAATAGAAAATGACCACATTATAAAATATCTAAGGAAATTTAAAACCACAGTAACAATAAATAAGGAACAACGGTCAAGTAGACTGATGTTTAGAAGCAAAAAAAAATAAAATAGATTCATTAAAATTAAAAGCTCAATGAATAACAGTGAATAGCTGAAGAGACAGTGAGAAGTAAGAACCGTAGAATTTGCCAGGCTGAGGGATGAGGACATGAAAACATGAGTGGTGAAGGGGTATTGAAGAAATAAAATGAAATAAGGCAAGGCAGAGGACATAGGAGCAAAAGAGGCCATTTGTAAAAAGAACAGAAATAGGGTTTGATAGATACAGAGATAACACTGCAAGTTAGTACAAAACTTTAGCCCCAAGAGTGATCAAAGGGGAAAGAATCAGGAAGCAATGGGCGGTGCCAGGAGATTATAAGAGCCCATTGAGCTTTGGAATAGACATTTCAATTAAAGAGTAAAACTGGGCAAAAGCATCGGGCCCCCAAGACCCAATTCTGACATCACAAAAGAACAAACGGGGAACCACAAGAAGGGATAAAAGTTCACTTCCAAAGGACTTCAATGACTACTCCATTTTGATAGCCCTCCCCTGTGCAGGAGATAGTGTATGTTCTACCTTTCATTGGCTTACAAACAAACTTTCAGATTCCTATACACTTCGTTAGTCCTTGGACTTTATTTATCAAAATCCACTGGATAAGAGCCCAATAAGAGGTGGAACCCTGTGTCATTTTGGCACCCCTGATGGAATGCAAAAAGGAAAGGACCCATTAAAGGAAGAATTTGGTTACAAAAAGATCAAACTTACAACAAGTGGCAATCATTAAAAAAATGCACACAGAATAGAAAGAGTAATATTGGAAAGGTGGAGAAATGGGCTGCACATTGCCTAGAACTTAAAATAGAAATCCACAGGCAGAGGGTACACAATGTATAACAAGAAGATTAAGCAAAGATAAATCCACAAATAAAGCACAGCCAACCTTGAAAATACCAACGACACATTATTTGAAAAACAGCCAAAGGAAAAAACGGAACACCTAAAGGAAGATCATTTTGTCTAAAACCAGGTTTCTCAATGTCTTCAGTAAGAGCCAGAAGTCTCTAGAATAATATCTTCAAGATATTGAGTAAAATAACCATTAGCCTAGAACAGTATCATTATAAAAATCATTTTAAAGGACATTATCAAATAATACATTTCTTAAATTAAGACCTGAATTTACCAAAACAAACCTTTACTGATGCACATTTTAAAGAATAAAGGGATTCTAGGAAACTCATTTCAATGCAAGAAGAAATGTTGATCAAAGCAATTGTTAAACATGTAGACTAACCTAAAGAGAAATAATGCAAATAATCTGCAAAATAATGACCAAATTCTAGGTGCATATGAACAAAACAATGTTTCTACACGAATACTATACAATACAGTATATATTAGCCACAAGTTGGTATTTAAATACAAATAAAATTGTTAAAAATTATGTTCCTCAGTCACACTAATGACATTTCTATTCTATTGTGACTAGTAGCTACATAGGGATAGAGACTACTATTTTGGACGAACAGATAATTATATTAGATCACAGAAAATTATGTTAGACAATGTTCTACCAGACAATTTACACATGGAGTTTGGAAGGAGGTTAGTCAGTGGCAAACTGTTCAGAATTCAGGGCCCCTGAATTCTTTAGAAGAACATGTAAGAAACTGATCATCTTTACACTTTTAAATTGTTTAAATATGCCTGGAAATTTTTCAATGATAATCTCTATGGGTAGAGTGGTAAAGTGGGGGAGTAATTAAATAAGAAAACAAAAAAACCCAAATCAACATTTTTTTTTAAATTCAAAGAAGAAAAAAGCAAATTAAAACAACTAACAGGAAGCACAGAGTAGGTGGTAGAAACCATTTCAAGAATATCAGTAACCACAATTAAATGTAAATGGATTTGTTGGGCAAGCATAAAAGATAAATTATCTGTTTAAGTTAAATTTGGAGGTGAAAAATAAAAGGTTTAGTTAATCAATTTTAAGTATGTAGTACTATGGACAATTTTATTGCAAAAACTTGAAAACCTAAACACAATGGAAATGATTCTGTAAAAATATAAGCAACCAAAAGTTGCCAGGGAAGAAATGTTCACAGATAATTTTTGCCAAACTACGAGTTTTCTAGTGCTAACAAGCAAACCATCGTCAGACTACTGGCTTAACCTAATATGCATGTTGCTCACACTTGGTTAGAGCCTCCCTTCTGCTCTACTCATCACCAGGGCAGCTCAAACATTGGAAGTTGGAGCCCTCTGAAAGTTCAAGCACACTAACAGTTGCTGATGCTGGCTGTTGGCCAAGACCTTAGCTGAGGCTGGCAGCTAGAACATCTACTTATGACCTCCTTCTGTGTCTTGTGCTGCTTCACAGTATGGTGGCTATGTTCTAAGAATGAGAATCCCCAAAGAAATACTCAGTCAAAAGCCACTTTGCATTTTATTGCTTGTCCTTAAAAGTCTGGCTGTTACTTCTGTCTCCTGCTACTTGTTGATGCAGTTGCAAAGTTCCGTCAAGTTTTAAGAGAATAGGATACCAGGCATGGTGGTGCATGCCTGTAATCTCAGTACTTGGGAGATTGAGACAGGAGGATTGCAGGTTCAAGGACAGCCTCAGCAACATATCAAGACTCTCAGCAACCTAGCAAGACCCTGTTTTAAAAACAGAACATCAAAATGATTGGAAGGTGTAGCTCTGAGGTATAATGTCTCTGGGTTCATTTCCCAGAACTACACACCAAAAGAAAAATGAGAACAAAAAAGAAAAAAAAAGTAAAAGGAAATATAGTTCACCTTTTAAACAGGGGTAAAAAATGCTTAAAAAAGGGGACTCAAACATTGCAGTGAACATTTTTAGAAATTAAAAGCCGCCACAAATTTCAAAAATTTACTAAGTTCACCAGAAAATAAGAGGAAACACTTTCTTATTCTTTCATTAAGTCTAGTTTTACCTAAGCACACACACACTGCACTTTTAAGGGCAATTAAAAATCCTAAGCAAAGTACTAGTAACCCAACTGTAATCCCACTACTGCGAATGTATCCAAATGAAATGGAAGCAGTGTGAGAGAGACATCTGTACCCTATGTGACTCTGCACAGGAGCCAGGGTAGAGAGTCAACTGAAGAATTCATCTATAGATGAATGGTAAAGGAAATACAGTCTTTTATCTTTTATTTTGGTTCTGAGGATTGAACTCAGGGGCATTCTACCTTCAAGCTATACCCTTTTTAAGTTTTGTTTTGAAACATGGTCTAACTAGGTTGCTGAGAGTCTTACCTAGTTGCTGAGTCTGTTCTCCAAACTGTAATCCTCCTGTTTCAGGTCTCAAGTACTGGGATAAGAGGTATGTACCACCATGCCCAGCTGGAAATGCAGATGTTTATATAACACAATAAAATACCATTCAGCCTTTAAAAAGGAAATCCTGACATTTTTGAAAGCATAGCTGAACCTGGGGGATGTTATGTTAAGTAAAACAAACCAGCGCAGAAAGTTAAATATCATAGGATCTCACTTTTAGGTAAAATCTACAAAAGCTGAACTCAAATAAGCATAAAATGAAGGTCACCAGAGGCTGGAGATGAGAGAGAGGTTGAGAAAATGATGATCTAAGAATACAGAATTTCAGTTATTTAAGAGGAAGTCCAAGAAATCTATTGTACAACATAATGATTATCTTGTAGTTTGCAAAACTGCTGAGAGAAATTTTAAATGTTCTCACCACACACACACACAAGTATGTGATACACTGTGTGTTCACTTGATTTGGCCATTCCACAATATATACCTAGTACAGAATATCTTGTACATAATAGGTATAATTTTGTCAATTTAATTAATTAAAAAAATAAGCCAGGTATGGTGGCATATGCTTGTAATCCCAGTACTTGGGAGGCTGAGATAGGAGGATCCCAGGTTAGCAGCCAGCCTCAGTTACTCAGTTACTTAGTGAGACCCTTTGCAACTTAGTGAGAACCTATTTCAAAATAAAGAATAAAAAATAAAACTGGGAGTGTAGTTTGGAGGTAGAATGCCCCTGGGTTCAATATCCAGTACCACACACAAAAAAGGAAAAAAATAGTAGTAATCCAAAATGTAGCACTGTATTAAAAAAAGAAAATATGCATGAAGAAGTTGTATTTACCCCAATAATCAAAGGCAGTTGGACATTAAAATTTTATAATTTAACCACATTTCCAGGTTAAGTCAGAAACATTATATAATTATCTCAAACAAAGCAAAAAAGCTGGGCTTAGTGGTGCACACCTTTAATTCCAATACTTAGGAACCTAAGACCAGGAGGATTGCAGGTTCATGGCCAGCCTCAGCAACATATAGTGAGGTAAGGCCCTCAGAAAAATGGGAAAGTTTCATTTATCTGACAAAGGATGTTTAGAAGAGAGAGGGGGAGAACCTAAGAAACATTTATAGTAGGATATTAAAGGTATTCATTTAAATATGATAAACAAGAAAAGGATGCCCTACCCCAAATCATTACTTTTATTTCATATTGTTCTGGAGGGACTATCAGATGGAAAGAAAAGAAATACTATGGCTGGGTGTGGTGGCCCACGCTTGTAATCCCAACATTTGGGAGGCTGAGACTGGAGGATCGGGTTCGCGGCCAGCGTCAGCTACATAGTGAGGCACTCCGCAACTTAGTGAGACCCTGTTTCAAAATAAAGGATAAAAAATAGGGCTGGGGGTATAGCTTGGAGGTAGAATGCCCCTGAGTTCAATCCCCAGTACGGCAACAAAACAAAACAAAAACAACAAAAAAAGAAATACTATGAATATAGAAAAATTAAACTGTCACTATTAAATTTATGATTGTCAAGCCAGGTATGGTGGCACACACTTGTGATCCCAGTACTTGGGAGGTTAAGACAGGGAGATCGCAGGTTTGTGGCCAACCTCAGCAGCTTTTGAGGCCCTCTGCAACTTAGTGAGACCCTATTTCAAAATAAATAAAATAGGGCTGAGAGTGTATCTTTGAGGTAGAATGTCTCTGGGTTCAATCCTCAGAACCACACACGAAAAGTTATGATTGTCTACATAGAAACACAATCTTTGCAAAACAGGAACTTTTTAATTTAATGTCATCCTATTGGTTAATTCTTGCTTTAATTTCCTGAGCCTTGGGGTTCTTATTGAAGTTTCTGCTAGTGCCTATTTGTTGGCAAGTTTGTCCAACTCCCTCCTCTAGTAATTTCAGTGTCCCTGGTCTAAGTTCCATGTCTTTGATCCATTTAGAGTTAATTCCATTTTTCTACAAATGTATAACCAATTTTTCCAACACTATTTTCTGAAAATTCTGTCTTTTCTCCAGTTTATGTTTTTGGCACCTTCGTAAAAAATCAACTTGCTATAAGTGTAATTTGTTTTTGTGTGTTCTATTCTGTTCCACTGGTCTACATGTCTTTTTTGTGCCAATACCACGTTTTTTATTAAGAGAAACCATCAAGAGTATAAAGAGAGTCTACAGAATGTGAGAAGATCTTTGCCAGCTATTCCTCTGATAGATGACTAATATCTAGAGTATACAAAGAACTTAAAAAACTTAACACTAAAAAACAAACAACCCAATCAAGAAATGGGGAACTGAACTAAATAGATATGTCATAAAAGGAGAAATAAAAATGTCCAATAAATATATGAAAAGTGTTCAACATCATTAGCAATCAGGGAGATGCAAATCAAAACTACACTGAGATTCCATCTAACCTCAAGTAGAATGACAATCATCAAGACACAAACAACAAATGCTGGTGAGGATGCAGGAAAATAGGAACTCTTATACATGTTGGTAGAATTGCAAATTAGTGTAACTGCTAAGGAAATCAGTGTGGAGATTTCTCAGAAAAATGAGGATGGAACCACCATATGATCCAGCTATACCATTCCTGTGTATCTTTCCAAAAGGATTAAAATCAGAATATTATATATGCATATCCATGTTTATAGCAGCACAAATTCACAACGGCCAAATTATGGAACCAAACTAGGTGTACATCTATGGATGAAGGGCAAAATTATGGGATATACACACAATAGAACTCTATTCAGCAATAAAGAAAAACAAAATTATGTCACTTGCAGAAAAATGGATGGACCTGGAGAACATTATGTTAAATGAGATTAGTCAGTTACAAGAAGTGAAGGATTACATGTTTTTTCTCTTATGTGGGAAGCTAAGGAGCAATCAGAATACAAGAGGGATTTAGATAATGGAGGAGAAATCCCAGTGAAGCAATGGTCAGGAGTGGGGGGTGTTCAGGGTAGTGTCACATTGGGACAAAGGAAGAACCAATGAAGAAAACACCGCTGCTGAAGTTATGTACATCTGTGAAATTACTAATGCCAAACTCAGTATCATGTATGGGGAAGGGGAGGGAATAGGGAGAGAGCAAGGGGGAAGTTCTCTAAGTACTGTGTGCATGCATGTGTACACTTTGAACTACATAATGATGTAAAATTATAATGCACCAATAAAAGTATTAAAAATAGAAACACAATCAACAAAATATTAGAACTAGTGAGTGCTTAACAAGGTGGCTGAATATAATATTTAAAAAATCAATGTGTTAAAATAGCTATAAACTTAGAAAACAATCTTAAAACATGTAACATATATAGTAATAAAGTTAGATACGAGGATATATAAGCTAAGGAAGAAAGGCTTAAACATTTTTAAATAGCCGTGTGTGTGTGTGTGTGTGTGTGTGTGTGTGTGTGTGTGTGTAAAACTGAGGATTGAACCCAGGGACATTCTACTTCTTAGCTACACCCTAGCCCTTTTTATTTTGAAACAGAGTCTTGCTAATTCTCTGAGGGCTTCTCTAAGTTGTTGTGGCTGGCCTTAAATGTACAACAGCCTCCCAAGTACTGGGATTGTAGTCTTGTGCGACTGCACCCAGCTAAATAACTTTTAAAAAAATATATAAAGAGAAAGATAACACGTTTATGGGTAACTCAGTATCATAAAAGTGTCTCCTTAAATTAGATTGTAGATTTAGTTTTCTCCCAATATCATAAACTCAGCATCATAAAAATGCCAGCTTAACTTTGTTTTCCTTAAATTTGACTATAGATTCATTTTTTCCAATAAAAATGTGAATAGATTTTTTAAGAAACCTGATCAGGTAAAGCTAAAATTTATTTGTAAAAGCAAAGTCCCAATAAAAGGTAAACATCAATGAAGAATAGGTGGGCAAAATTGTCCTACCAAATACCAAGATTTATTATAAGGCTATCTCACTGAAAACAGTGTGATATTGAATTAAGACCAACTGGCCATTGGGATTGAATACCCAAGAGAATAGAGCGCAGAAACAAACTTATGTATAATAGAACTTGATATGACAAAGATGATATTACTTTAAGGAAACTAAGCTGATTATATGGAAAAACAAATGAAATTTATTCTTTGTTTATATAGTTTATCAATTCCAGTAGATATAAATTTTAATGCAAAAGGAAAACCTTTCAAATTTTTAGAGAAAAATATAGAAGGTAATCTTTATGATCACAGAATAGAGGAAATGTTAACTTTAAATAAAAAGAAAAAGCTGAATTTATCTACAGTAATAGGAAGAACATCTACTTATAAAAAGACACTAAGAAAGTAGAAATGCATATTCAGAAACTATTGACATATTTGTAATCATAAAGAATTAGTATTCATTAGATATAATTAACTCTGGTGCATTAACAAAAAAAAGACAAAAAAAAATTCCAAAATAAGGCTAAATGACCCAACAGTCATTTTAAATGAGAAAACATTTTCAATAATCAGAAAGTACAAATTAAGATCATATTGAAGTATCATTTTATTTCTATTATACTGAAATTTAAAATTCTGATAATATACATTATAGGTAGAGAAGTGGGTAAGCTATTTATGCAATTATATTTTATATATAACATAGTATATGGAATAATTTAGAACATCTTATTTGGCAGACAATCATCTTGTAAGTCTGGACACTAACTAATCTATATCCTAGGATTTTACTCTTAGAAGCAAAACCTAAAATAATTCACATATGAGTCCCAAATGGTATGTACAAGAATTACATAATTTACAATAATTGTCAGTAGTAACAATAAAAATAATAGAAAATTAGGTAATGACAACAAATGAATAAAATGATTAAAGCATAGCCACATAATAGAATAGCCAAGAAAATGAAGTGAACAGCCAAACAATAGATGAATCATAGAAACAATGTTGAAAGAAAAATGCAAATTGAGAAATTACGTTTTTATGAGATGACATAGCATATAACATATACATAATTATATACATAGTTATGTAATTACCTAAGTTACATGTTATTGATTTTTAAAACAGCTCTTATTTGTGGATTTTTCCATATGGGATAAATTTGTTTTAGAAGGAAATGAAATAAAAAATCATCAGTTACTTCTGGAAATGAGATAGAGGAAATTTTGGAGAATACACACGTAACTCAATGTTGATAATCTAGTTTTTGTTTTTTCTTTTCTGAACAGTAGGTATACTATTTTTTGGTATAATTGTACTTTATAAGGTCTCATGAATTATTTAAATGTATTGGATGGGTATTGCATAATTATGGGGTATTTTTTGGCACTGGGGATTGAACAAAGGACATTCTACCTCCTTTTTATTTTTTAGTTTAAAACAGCATCTTGCTAAGTTTTGGAGGCTGCCCTAAAACCTATAATGCTTCTGTCTTGGCCTCACAATTACAGGCATGTCACCACACTCAACATCATTCTGTTTTAATCAGAATTTTTCTGTATTGTTTGATGTGCACTATAAATTGCCTTGCTAAAATGGTAAAGGTGTGTTAAATTATACATATATGTTCTATGTTATACATGAGTAAACATAAAATTAATTTGAACTAGGTAGATCTGAATGGAAATTTTGGTTTTGGTGTTTACTAGCTCAATCTGTATAATCTTAAACCAGATACTTAAGATCTCTGAATGTCAGTTCCCTTCAACAATATTTATTATAGGCTTACTAGGTGATAAGTACTTGTCAGAACTCTAAAGATGCAATGGTGAACAAAATAGGCACGATCTCCAGGGCTGCAGAAGTAGACACAGAATGGAGCATTCATGTCAGGCGTGGTGGTGCACTCTTGTAATTCCAGTACTTGGGATTACAAGTACTGGGTCAGGAGGATCGCAGGTTCCTGGCCAGCCTCAACTACTTAGTGAGGCCTTCCTCAACTTAGTGAAACCCTGCTTCAAAATAAAGAGGGTTGAGGTTGTAGCTCAGAGGTAGAATGCCCCTGGGTTCAATCCCTAGTACCACAAAATAAATAAATAATAAATAAATAAGTAAAGCATTCATCAGCCAGGAAGGGGTAGCCATGAAAGAGAAGGAGCACTTGGTGTGAGACCTGGGTCAGTGCCCTCTTTTATACTAAATGATATTATTCCAATTCATGCAGCATTTTCCACAAATAATACATGGGAAATTTCCTACAACTGTGAGCAAAGCAATAAAATAAGATGTATATATTCAGAATATATAATCTTGAAATAACATTTTTTTATGAAAAAACTAAAATTAATGTAAAATACAACTAAGGAGCTTGTGTAATTGACAATCTGTTCTTTCACCACTCCATCAAATTCCTTATGGTATGAGGGCAGTCAATTAGTGTATAAGGGATTGCCTCTGAAGAAAAGTCCATTATAACTTCATTCAATTCTAACAATCTTTAATGACTTTAGCTGTGTAATTTTCCCATTTATACTCACTCCCTTGAACCTTCCCCAGTGTCACCAGAAAGCAAAGAATTCACTTCCTTCCACCATATTTTTGGTGGCATCAAAGTCATAGCTGTCTCTCCCTTCCTACCTGCTTTCTCTGTGAATCTTGTTCTTTCTCAGTCACACTCACACTGGGTTCTTGAATGCTCAACAAGTTCTGGGGTTACTGTCTTTAATGCTGTGTTGGTTTACCAACAGCTTTCTATCCTCTTCTGCTTCAAAGGGACACAATCAATTTGAGAGCAGGAAAGGTTTTTATCCTCCTCTACAAAGAACCTAAGAATAAAATACAATTATAATCTGATTATAGTATGGTTACTATGAAACTGAAATTTGGCTATATAATATCTATAGGAATGCAATAAAAACCATTGTATTTAGCAAAAAGTCAGCTTGTATGTCACAAAAACTGCCTTCTTGAAACCAATAGTAAAATTCTAGAAAAGGGCAACTGACTTAAATAAATTCAAATATAAAAGTAGTACAGAAACAATAATCATTAAATTCTCAGGATCTGAAAAGAACTAGGAAAGGGAAGAATAAAAAAATAAGATAAAGACATTTTACACAAGTAATATTTGGCAAATTTTGTACATTCATGAGCAAAGCAGAAAAAGGAGATTTAAGCATGTATTCAGATAGTTATTGATGGAAAGGAATAAGCAGAAAAGCAAAAGGTGAGATCCAAATCATTTAATTTCCCAGGATAAGGGGATAAATGAACATTTAGTAGAACTCTGTCAACCCAAAGAGCTTCTGTGCAGCAAAGGAAACCATCAAGAACCTTAATAGAGAACTGATAGGAGAAGATCTTTGCCATCTACTCCTTCAATTGAGGGCTAATAAGTAGAATAGAACTTAAGAAACTTATGGCTAAAAGAAGAACAAATAACCCAATTAAAAAAATGGGCAGGTGAACTAAATAGACTCTTCATCAAAGAAGAAATACAAATGGCCAGTACATATATGAAAGAAATGTTCAACACCATTAGCAATCAGAAAGATGCAAACCATATCAAAATGGAAATCATCAAGAAGTCAAACAACAATAAATGCTGGCAAGGATGTGAGGAAAGAACACTTCCACTCTTCTTGGGATTGCAAATTAGTGCATCCCTTATGGAGGTTAGTGTGGAGATTCTTCAGAAAACTGGGAATGGACCCACCGTATGATCCAGCTGTATTTTTCCAAAGGGACTGAAATCAAAATAGTATAATCCTATATGCATATCCATGTTTATAGCAGCACAATTCATAATAGCCAAATTATGGAACCAATGAAGGTATCCATCAACGGATGAATGGACTATAAAATTATAGGATATATATACATACACAATAGAATTTTACTCAGCAACAAAGAAGAACACAATTATGTCATTTGGAGGAAAAATGGGTGGACCAGGAGAACACTGTTAAGTAAGATTAGCCAGTCACAGAAAGTGAAGGGTCATATGTTTTCTCTCATATGTGGAAGCTAGAGAGTAGTCAGCATACCAGAGGGACTTCAGATAATGGAGAGGAAACACCAGTGGAGCCAGGGAAGGGGTCTAGGGAAGGGTGGTGGAGGGAGAATAAAGGAAATATTTCCATCGACATAGTGTACATATGTGAGAATACCAATGGCAATCTCAATATTATATAAGGGTAAGGGGGAGAAGTGGGAAACTCACAAATGCTCTGTGCATGTATGTCACTATCATTCTGAACTACATTATGATGTTGGACTACAATGAACCAAAAAAAAAAAAAAGTATATGTATGGCATTTCTAATTCTCAAGCAGTTGAAATGAATCAGATACTCAGACAAAAAGGAAACTTTAGATATTAAAATTTGTTTTGAATATTTGCTTATTTGGGCTTATCATCTGTGTTAGTTTTTTTGTTGTTGTTGTTTCGCCTCGAGCAATAGAGCAATATTTGAATATTTGTATCTGAAGTAATTCTTGCCTTATTCACAAATAAAACCAACATATAAGCAAGCTAACAAGCCCCACTCTGTCTCTATCCCATTATACCCATTTTATAAGCAGTAGATGATTTCTTGCCTATGGGAGAGGAGGTTCTAGTTCCATCAACCCTATTCTCATTGAGTTACCTCCCAATGTGTATCAAGCAGACCAATAAACATTGACTACCATAAGTGGTGCCTTGTATTTCTGACACATATTTGAATAAAGGGGATTCTGAGCATACGCAAAAGTCAACATGCTGGAAAACTTAATATCCAGACACCATATAAAGTTCCTTTAAGACATAAAAGTGGATTTCAGCCTGCAGAAAATTTGTATTACATCTTAGTCCTTTTTATCTGTTGCTATAACTGAATATTATAGTCTACATAATGTAAAAGACATTTTTTTTCCTACAGTTCCAGAGGCTTGGAAGGCCAAGGCAAGAACTCACATCTGTTGAGAGCCTCCCTGGTAGTTGAGACTCTTTTCAGAGTCCCAAAGCAACCCCAGGCATCATATGGAGAGACAGAGCAAGCTTGCTATCTCAGGTGTCTTTCCTCTCCTTACCTAGCCACTAATGCAGTGGTGGGTGCCGTACCTTCATGACCTCATCCAATCATAATAACCTCCCAAGGGAACCATTTCCAAATACCATTAATGCATGACTTTGAGGATTAAGTTTCTAATACATGAATTCCTAGGGGCACACCAACCATAGCAGCTACTTATTCCAGCATCAAATAAGTGTTTTCATGCAAATTGTTCTTCACTCCTATTTCTGTGTTCCTTCCTCTTTGTCATATTCTGCATGATTAAACAAATCCTTCTAAGTATTCACTTAATTGTTTAGTACTTTGCTGTTTTCACTGGTCCTAATGGTGTCTTACAGACAGTTCTAGTCCCTCCACACAAAGCATAACTTCCCATAGGATGAACAAAACAGAACATTGACATCTGTGGAGTGTGTGGTTGCAGACATTTGTAAAACAGCACTAGAAAACAAAAAGGGTCACAAATCCTTTTCTCAAAGGAAAACATGGAGCAGTTCATACTTTTTTCATCCAGGCGCAAGGCCAAATCTAAAATAAGAGAAGTCATATGTATGTATTTGAGAGAAAGTTGTCTACATAAGTAAGAATTTTCCCCCAAATAATGAAGTTAACATTTTGATGGCTTTTGGTGGATGATGAAAACGTAATGGTCAGACTACAAAGAATTAAAAATATTTCCCTAATACCTTGAGGTAATTTTTGAGAAAGAAGGAATAGGAAGATAAGAACCATAACATTCATCAAAACTGATTAATGCAGAGGGCAGCTATGGTATTTAAAGGTTCACCAGTTTTCCTATACTCATGTGCAGTTAAATTTGTTCGCAGATGTTTCCATCCATATTCCCCCTGAAAAAAATAAAAATTTCAGACTTAGTAGGAGAGAGTCTCTAAAAAGGGAAAGCCTTTTATACAATTGAGTACATTTCAAACAGACTGATCCCAATGTCTCCAGTGTGGGAATAAAGATCTTCCCAAAGTGGTTCTTAACCAGGAGCAATTTTACCCAAGGAAATACTTGTCATGCCCAGAGACATTTTAAAGTACATAGAGCATCTAATAAGTAGAGACTAGGAATGCTGCAGAGCATTCTACAGCACGTAGGAAAAATCCCCAAGAGAAAGAATTCTGGTCCAAAAGACAAGTGTAAAGGCTAAGGAATATTCTAGAATAATTCCTCTGGATCACCCCGATGTATAAGAGAGGCTGGTCCTCCTGACTGGTCAATTTCTGAACTCTGATGCCTTCATCATAAGCAGGTCTTTTGAGGCACATTCTTCCCACCAATTGGTATGCATGCAAGTGGTATAGTCTCTCTTCCTAATTTTGAGCTGGGAGGTCTTATTGTAAGTAAATATTTGAAGTCCTTATCCCAGCTATTCTCATTTAGCAAAGTTGGCTCTCAGATCCTGACCTGCTGTGTCCTAAAAAGAAAGACACAGAAAGGCAGTTAGAGCTATGTTAACTGTTCTTTGGTTTTTCTCAGCCCACCTGGAATATTCCAAATTAAATGAAATAACATTTAGAATTTGACTCTACCCCTACGTGAAACAGTATATTTGAATAACTCTAAACAAAAATAAATTTCAAGTCTAGCTCGGACATTTACATTTCATTTCATATTATACCATTCTATGCATGAATTTCCAAAGTGACAGATTTTATCAAAAACAATTACCTATCATAACACAACACAAAAGACATTATTTTTCCATTTTTATCTGAAAGCATTTAAATATGTACATCTGTAAAATTTCATAGTAATACATGCATGTTGATGTTCATAGCAGCATAATTCACAATAACCAAATGATGGAACCTAGGTTTCCATCAATGCATGTATGGATTACAAAATTATGAGATATACATACAATGGGATTCTACTCAGCAATAAAGAACAAAATTATGTCATTTGGAGGAAAATGAATGGACCTGAAGGACATCATGTTAAGTGAGATTAGCCAGTCACAGAAAGTGAAGGGTCATATGTTTAGTCTCATATGCAGAAGGGAGGGATTAATCTGGATACAAGAGGAACTTTAGGTAGTGGAGGAGAAACTCCAGTGGAGCCAAGGAGGTAGTCTAGGGGAGGGGAATTAATCAGTGAAACAGTTTCATTGATGTCGTGTACATATGTGAAAATACCAATGCTGATCTTAATGTCATGTACTAAGGGAAAGGGGAAGAAGTAGGGAGGGAACCAGAGGGGAGGATCCTATGTCACTATAACTCTGAACATTATGATATGAGACTACAGTGCACCAATAAAAGTATGTAATTTAAAAAAATTAGTGCAAAGTAGGCAACATTTTTTTTTGAGAATGAAAAATGCAAAATTCTGGGATGACATAATTATTTTAGTATTAAAATGTTAATTATTTTGCTAAACAACAGTGGAAATAGATAGTCTTATGTTTTTGGTTGTTTGATTGTGGCAATCATATTTAGTAGAGTAATAAATTGGGAACTATGGGTTTTTCAATAATTCATTTCAAAATTTTCTGGTTCATGAAATCCAAAATGATGGGATCACTGTTCTAGTCTAGACTACAATAAGCATCTTACAGAAAAACAGAGCTTTTCCCTAAGTTACTTCAGTGGTCACTTTCTGAGGGGGACCATGTCATATCTGGCCAATTATACTGGAAAGGTCTTCTTTACATTCAGATAAAACAATGTTTGCAAGCATCTTGCAATTTTGATCCCCTGACACCTGTTCTACTCTTCAGACCATAGCAAACAAGCCAAATCTCACTCATACCAGGCGGCAATAAGCAATGATGGTTACCATGCCCTTCCTGAATACTGTTTTCTCTAAGACAAGCATTCCCTGGTGCTGCATACAGCCCAGAGCTCCTCACACCATTCTGAAGCTGACCTTGAAACTTTGATCCTCCTATCTCCGTCTCCCAAAAACTAGGGTTATAGGCATATGCTATGATGCCTGGCCCATCCTCACCATTCTAGCTATTGTCCTCTAAACAGTGTCCAGTATCTATAAAATTGGGCAACAATTTTCTGACTTCTTGAACAATTGAATAGTGCTATTACTTTTCTGCTTTAGACCTTTCACTTATAATGTTTAACTTTAAGACAAATTAGATTTGGGGCAACCATTAATAATATTGGCACATGAAATTATACTCAAATCAAATCTAGATATTTAAATAAACTTTTGTTTTAACTGGCAAGCTCCCTAACATGTATATATCTAATTGGTGAGATTTCCATTGGATTCAAGATTAGAATTTATAAAATTCCTCCTTCTTAAATTTTATCTTGTTGTCAGCACATTGTTCTACCCTGCAGAGATTTCTAAAAATATTTTTGTTATAAAATATTTCAAACATATGGAAAATTAGACTAATATAATGAAAATCTTTTTGCCCAAGCCAAGTTTAATAAATATTAATATTATACCATATTTTATTTCATTTTTAAGAATGGCAAACATTAAATTTAGTTACAGTTGTATTGACAACTCAGATACCATGCCTTTCCCTTTCTCCAGTAAAACCATTATCTTAAAGGTACTAAGAATATTTCTTGTTCCACATTTAAATATCGAATCCTACATATGCAGATATCTAAGTTGTAGAGGGCCTCACTAAGTAGCTGAGGCTGGCAGCAAACCCGAATCCTCCAGTCTGTTTCCCAAGTACTGGGATTACAAGCATGTGCCACTACGCCCGGCATGTAACTTGTTTTTTAAAATCACTTAGCTTTTGTCTCTGACACTTATCTTTGTTGAAACATGAAATGATAGTTGTTTCATTTTCACTGTCAATTTTTGTTTTCTTTCTTTTGGACCGAAGGACACTCTACCTCTGACCTATACTTTCAGATCATTTTTTTACTTTGAAATGGGGTCTCCTTATCACACTGGTCTCAAACCTGTGATCCTCCCGTTTCTCTCTCAAGTACTGAGATTACCAGGACATACCACTGTAGCCAGCTACTTGTCTCTTTTCTTTACTTCAAATGGTGGTACAGTAAGCATTTGTTTTTGTCAACATCACCATTGATATAATTCAAAATAACTGACCATGCAACTTAGAGGAAGAAAGATTTACTTGCTCACAGTTTTTGGAGATTCCAGAGTTTACTCTCTGGCCAGCTAGGTCTGCAGAACTCAGAGCATGGAGGCTGAGGCAGAGAGAGGGAGAGAGAAAGGGCTCTGGTCTAGAAAATCAACACAGCAGGTACTGCCTGATTTCTTAAGTGCTTGCCAATCTGATGTATATAAAACAGTGTCTTATTGTTAATTTTTATTTCTTTTCACTAATGATAATGAATGTATATATATGTATACTTTTTAACTATGTTACCTCCAATTTTATGGTAATTTTTACATAAATTTATTGAACAATATCTTTATTTAATAGGCTCCTGGTGTCATTACTAAAGGTGTGTCTTACTCTGTGGTCATAAATATATTTAACTAATTTCTCTAAAATTCTAAAGTATTGCCTTTCACAATTTGTTCTTTAATTTACCCAGATTTAGATTTTATATATGGAGTCAGTCAGGAATTTAATTTATTGTTTTATCCATTAGGATGATCAACTGTCCAAAGACCATTCATAATCCTCAATTCTTTGTTCATTAATTTAAACTGTTACTTCTGTCATAGTCCATCTTCTTATCCTTGTGTGTGAAAGGTTTCTGGGCTTTCTATTCTAGTCCATTTGTCTGCATGTCTAATCCAGTTCCATTACTACAATGGTTTAGTTATTACAGCTATGGAATAGCACATTTCACAAGTTTCATTGATATTTTAAAAATGTAATCCAAGTGTAATGGTGCATGGTTGTAATCACAATACTTTGGAGGTCAAGATAGGAAGATACCAGGTTCAAGACCAATGTCATCAATTTAGTGAGATAGGATACCCTGTTTCAGAATTAAATAGGGCTAAGTGTATGGCTCAGAGATAGAACTCCCCAGTTAAAAAAAAAAAAAAAAAAAAACAACCAGGCGTGGTGGCACACATTTGTAATCCCAGCATTTGGGAGGCTGAGACTGGAGGATCCAGGTTTGCGTCCAGCCTCAGCTACCTAGTGAGGCACTCCGCAACTTAGTGAGACCCTGTTTCAAAATAAAGAATAAAAAATAGGGCTGTGGGTATAGCTCAAAGGTAGAATGCCCCTGAGTTCAATCCCTAGTACACCGCAAAAAAAGAAAGAAAGAAAGAAAAAGAATTGGTATCATTTTCTTCTTAATTTTTGATTTCCCTTCACTGTCATTAGAGAACTTGTAAGGGGCTTTAAGAAGCCAGTGGAGAGCCTGAATAGCAAATCTGCTAGTAGAAAGCTACTAGTAGGGGAGATCTACCACTAGAGACAGAAGTAGGGTAGGGAGGAATCTGACAATAAGCAAAGACAAAGAAGAATTGTGTGCAGCAGGACACAGGAACCAAATGATTCCAGTTGGAGAACCTTTGGATTTATCCTCAAGAGAAACATTCAAGTGATTTCAAGAGAATTAATACCAATACTCTTGAACTCATACAAACTAGTAGAGAAAGGAACACTTCCAAATTCATACTTTGAATCCAAGATTATTCTGGTCCCCAAACCAGATAGACAATATAAGAAACTACAGATCAATATTCTTTTTTTTTTTTCTTTTGCAGTACTGGGGATTGAACTCAGGGGCATTCTACCTCCGAGCTATACTACCCCAGCCCTATTTTCTTATTCTTTATTTTGAAACAGGGTCTCACTAGTTTCGGAGTGCCTCACTAAGTAGCTGAGGCTGGCCGCAAACCTGGATCCTCCAGTCTCAGCCTCCCAAATGCTGGGATTACAAGCATGTGCCACCACGCCTGGCTCAGATCAATATTCTTAATGAATATAAACATTAAAATCCTCAAGAAGCACACCACAACCAGCAACATATAAAATACATGATCACCATTACAAGCTACATTAGGAATATAAGCTTGGTTCAATACATGAACTCAATGTAAAATGTTATATTAATAAGGGACAAAAAGACCATCTTGATAGATGCAGAAAGAGTTTAGCAAAATTCAGCACCCTTTCCTATAAAAACATTCAACAAATTAGGAATATGAGGGGACTTTTTCAACCAGATAAAAAACATCTATGGAAACCACACAGCTAACATAGTGAGTTAATGGTGAATGAATGAATGAAAGTTTGTCTCCTTCATACCCCTAAAACAAAACAAAACAAAACAAAAAAAGGATGTTTTTACCATTTCTATTTAACATTACACTGGAGGCTGCATGCAGAGGAATTAGGCAAGAAGAAAATATGAAAGGCACCCAAATTGACAAGAACTTTAAAAATAAAAAGACAATGACTCAACTAAATATGGGCAAATGTCTCCAAAGATTCTCAATAACATTTGTTTTTTGGGAAGCACAAATTAAAATCACAATAATCCACTGTCCACCTACTGAGAGGTCTACAATAGATAACAAATATGGCAAAGATGTGTAAAACCCTCATGAGCGAAATGAAAACACTGTGACTGTTTTCAAAAACATTTTGCTATTTGGTCAAAAAGTTCAACCTAAAGCTGTCTTATGACTCTGCAATTCCATTCTGAGGTACATATTTAAGAGAAATGAAAAAAAATCTGCACAAAAACTTGTATCCAAATGATCATAATAGCATTATTCATAATAGTCAAAAAATAGAAACAACCCAAATGCTTTATAATAGATAAATTGATAAACACAAGTAGTATATCCATTTGACAGAACATTGTTCTAAGAGGGAATGAAGTACTGATTTTATATATATATGTGTGTGTGTGTGTGTGTGTGTGTGTGTGTGTGTACACACACATCATAGATGAACCTGAAGACATTACACTAAATGAAAGAAGCTAGACATGAAAGCCACATATTGTCTGATTCCATTATACACAATGTTCAGAATTGGTAAAAAAGTGGGATGGGGACATGGTTGGTGTTTGGAAAGAGCTAGAAAAGGGACAATGAAGAGTTAATATTTAATGAGTACAAGGTTTACTTTTGAGTAATTAGAATGTTTTGTATGACTACCAATCATATTAGCACGTATAGGCAGGGTGGAGGAGGGGAGGGGGCAGGACTCAGAGGGACACACCAAGAGACGTTGTGTGTATATATGAATGTATCACTTTGAGTCTTACTAAGAGGTATAATTACAATGCATCAATAAAAATTTAAATTTGAAATAAAGTAAAATAGATGAAAAAGTGCTTTTATAAGAAGATCGAATACCCAAACAGAGACCATACTGTGTAACTGGTAATAATATGAGGTATAAATATTGTAAGAAAGACATAAAAATGTTTTTGCAGATAATGTCATCTATCATCCACCTAGAAACACCATCATATTTTTAAAATAATAAGAATTAATGAGAGCATTTAGCACAGTTTTAGGGGAAAAAAATCAATGAATAAAATCAAAGGCATTCTTTATACAGAAAAAAAAAAAAACTAGAAAAAAAAAAACAGTTAAAGATAGATCTTTCCGATAACATCCAGATTTAATATGTTTGGAAATTATCTATAAAGAACACATAAAAAGTCAGTTTTTAAAATGTCAAACTCTAGTAAAGTGTGTGGGAATTATATCAATAAATACATATAGATTCTGTACTCTTGGGTGAGTCCACTTAATTTTATAAATATATAAATTCTCCCCAGTTAAATCTATAAACTCATTTAAATCAATAACCATTCCACTTGAAAGTTTTAAGGGGAAACCTTTCTAACATTCTAAAATTTTAATGGACAAATAAGTCTACCTAAAAAAGTTTTTTGAATGTATAATCATCTAAGGAGACACTATAAAGGCAACTGATAAAAATCCTAGCTCCTACTTAATTCTACTTTCCTACTAAACAGTCAAGAGAAATCTCCATTAAAGTGGGAATCAGAAAGGATGTTCACTGTAACTACTATTCCTTTTTTTCTCATAAATACTAGCAAATTACAAAAAAAATAAGAAAACATAAATGTAATATGATAAAATAAAAATAAAAATTTTTCTAATTTCAATAATTTTATCTATAAAGCTTAAATGAAAAGCACCTGGTGATGAAGTCTACTTCATATAAGGATTATAAATAAAAACAAAATATTCCCAGGCAAATAATCATTCTTCTAATTTAGGAAACAGAAAATTAAAAAATATAACCCTAAATGATCTTAATAAAATGTTAAGTGTAAATAAAACCACAAAATTTTTCTACAGAATAATGACAGTGTCAAATACTGTATATTTTTATAAAATAAAAGTTTCGATTAAAGCCGGGCGTGGTGGCGCACGCTTGTAATCCCAGCATTTGGGAGGTTGAGACCAGAGGATCCGGGTTCTTGGCTAGCCTCAGCTACCTAGTGAGGAACTCCGCAACTTAGTGAGACTCGGTTTCAAAATAAAGAATAAAAAAATAGGCCTGGGGGTGTAGCTCGGAGGTAGAATGCCCCTGAGTTCAATCCCCAGTACTGCAAAAAACAAACAAACAAAAAGTTTCGATTAAGCCCAATGATAACAAAATATATCTGTGATTATCTTGCAGCTTCTTCCAATAATCCATTTAACAAACTTACCAGAATATCCTTGTCCTCATGCCTCCTCTGATGGAGGGAAACCCTTGCTGGCTCTATGGGACTGAACTGAGGATTTCAAAGTAGGGCATCAGGAAGGAGCTACTTCTACTCTTTATGAGAATTTTATTATTCATGAAATGTTCGTTAATGATCTGATGTTTAAGCAATAGGTATTACATCAAAGGTAAGTTTTGAATATATGGACATAAGCAGAAAATAGTAATTTTTAAAAAGGACGAAGAATTGGAAAAGTTTTGGAACACAGAAGGAGATAAGAGAGAGAATGAGCAATACAAACCATGGGTAAGTGTATTAGTTTGCTGGAGTTACAGTAACAAAGTACCAGAAACTTGCCTAAAAGACAGATATTCATGTCTCACAGTTCTGGAAATTTGAGGTTAAGATATCAGCAGAGCCATACTTCCTCAGGAGCGCCCAGGGGAAACCTATTCCAGACCTCTCTCCCAAGCTTCTGGTAGTTCCTTGGCTTGTGGCAGCCTATCTCCAATCTACAATGGTGTTTTCCCTGCATGTGTCTGTTAACCAATTTCCTCTTTTTATAAAGACACTCTTCATATTGGATTAGGGCCCACTCTATTGACCTTCTTTTAACTTGATTACTTCTGCTGAGATCCTATCTCCAAATAAGGTCACATGCAAAGTTTCAGGGGTTAAGATTTCAACATTCTTCCCCTTACAGTAACCAACAGATAAGAGCTTTATTTCATGGTTAGCAGAGTGGAATATGGCCTAACAATACCTGATAACAGCATAAGATAAACACCTTTCATTGGAGAAATGAATCCAAATGATAGGAAGAAAAAAAACAAATCACATTATCAAAAAGAAAAAAGCTAGTGTTGGTAATAGGGTCAGAATAATTTCAGCTATAGAAGTTTACAGGTGCTTTGTTATTTCTCTGGAACTTAGGAATTTGTAGTTTGACTCATGGAAGATCTACACCAAAACACAGATTGCAGCAAAAAAAGACAAAAAAAAATGTGGACCAGAACAAAGAAATCTGCTGGAGGATATACAATCCCAGGAATTTTGCATGCTGCAACAATGAGCAGCAGATGGTATTAAGTCCAAAAAACATCGGTAAATAAAATAGCCAATGGTTTCAATCAGTTGAAAAACTGGAATGTTAACTCCAAATCCTATGTAAACCAGTTTCCACACAGCAAGTTTTTTTGTCTTTTTAAATGAAAACATATTTGCATTTTGATGGCACATTTCTTCCAAGGCTTTCAAAGCATTTCCATGGGTAGGTTTTTCAGCTTTGAGTCATTCAGGGCAGATCACTTTCAAGTTAGTTTTGTGGTGTTGTTTTCATTATACATGCAGAACACATTTCAGGTACACTGCAGATTCTAGGGTTGGAGCTGGTTTTCCTGGGAAAGTAACCACCATTTAAAATAATACTTCTATATTAAAATGAATATATGACTAAGGTATAAACTACACAAAAGCAAACTAAAACATACAAATCTACAAACATGTTGCCATAAACTGCATCCAGTTCAGTCCTAGTCAAAACTTTTTACCATACTCTAAAAGGGTTGGTAAAAATCTATGAATAATAGATTATGCAAAAAATTAATGTAGCCCATAGAAAATAGTTTATATTCATTCCACAATAAAACCACTTCTAACAGGGGTTATGTTCTAAAACGAATTACATAAGAAGAATGCATATTGCTAAAATTACCCTAAGTAACCCCTAAAACTTATAATGTGAATTATAGGTTTGTGTGTATTCTGTCTCTCTAAGCTGGGAAAAATTGCTATTTTGTTTTTGCTTCTTGTCTTTGGAGTGGGTACTAAATAGTCAGTAAATAACATTTATATTGTAATAGATAGACTGTTAGATGATTTTTTAAAATATTGAATGTACATAGCTGATTAGAATTCACTCTGTTTTAATTCAAACTAATAAAATATCATTAGCCCCAATTTAACAGTCTCTTGAGCTCCCTATTTTCACTGTCTCTTTGTCTCTTATTGTATCTAAATCTGTTTCTCCTAGATTCCACAGATCTTATAAGGCAGGTGCTGATTCCGGCAGGGTCTAATATTGCTAAGTATAATGAGAAATATTGAGACTCTGGGTAATGGTCAAGAAACTACCTATACTCTCTCTTTGAATAGTCTTCGGAATTCATCCTTAGTCCAGATATTAAAAATTCCAAACACTAAAAAGAATCATTAAACCATGTTTATAGATTATTTTTCCTGATCCTTGAGGAATATACATACTCTTTTCAAAAAGAAAAAAAATTCCACATTAAGAAATATGGGACAAATGTGTATGCCTTTACCTTTACCAGCTTGTACCTAACAAAGATGTATGATTACAATGCACCAATTAAAAATAAATTAATTAATTAAAAAAGAAATATGGGACAATGGTCAGATCTCCCACCGTTCCTCCTTGAAGTAATCTCTATTTCATTAAGAAATGTAAAAACAAAATTAATAAATGTAAAAACAAAAGCAAAATACCTGGGAAAATTGCTGATTAAACCTGGTTTAAAATAATTTACAATTTTCAAATTTTAAGAAAGCCTACTTTGGAAAACAGTTTAGATTGTCAGTTAAAATGGAAGTGCCCATTTCTTATCTGTTCAACAAATACTGATTCTTTATTCAGCAAATATCCACTTGAAATGTACCAAATTTCAGGCACTATTCTAGGTGATGGATATGAGCCAAACAAATGTAAATTTCCACCCTCAAAGATACCGCAGTCTAGTAAATGGGGACGAATAATACATACATAAATATTTTTTAAACTATCGTGTTTTAAAAGGTGATCTGTTTTGAAGAAAAATAAAGCAGAGTAGGGAGAGAGAGACTGCCAACAAGTAAGCACTACTGTAATTTTAAGTAAAGTGGTTAGAGGAGGCATCACTGAAGATAATGGGTCAGCAAAACTCTAAAGGAGGTGAAAAAAATGAACCTTCCTATGTCTAAGAATTTCTCAGTTGCCTTTAGCCACTATCTCACCAAAGGAAAAAATCAAAACAGTTATTAGTAATACCTATTCGTTTGCATTTACAATTTAAAGCCAAAATCACTGCTGTATTTTTTTTTTTTATAAATGACTATTTCATCACATTTAAAGTTTGTACAGTCAGGCATAACTTTACTCAAATTGATCTATTCTCAAAACTCAATCACTTTTTTGCCAACCATTGTATTCTCTGTGGAAATTCAATAGAATGTGAAGCAATCAGACAATTCAGATCTGTTGGAAATATGTCCAAAAGTATGGCTTCCCATACTTCAAACCTATGGTTCTCATTCGTTAAGCCTAAGACTTTTCAGGGTATGTCTGATGACATTTGGCAACTGATACTCATGTCGTGTTGAAGGGACAAAAGGAAATGGTAGTACTATATGAACTGGAGATGACATGTTCTTTCAAGTGCTAAGTTACTACCTGACTTCTGCCCATTATTGTCTCTCAGGATATTTTAACTTCCCCCCATGTATATCCAGGCTTATATGTGATATGTTCTCATTTTTTAAATGATGGTAAGTTTCAATTTAAAAAATTACTCATCCTATACTGATAATAAACAGCCAGATGTAGCTCTGATGTTTCCTTGAAAGTCTCCAGTGTGGACTTAGGAGTGTGTCTTAAGTAAAAACACCACTTCCTTAATCTCGCTACCTTCTCCTACACCTAGCCAGACTATAGGAAGACCATTTGGATGTTAGGGAGATTGATGCTGGATAGAGATATGCTAAAACTGGAGAATTATGAACCCCAGATACATTTATAGGATCAGAACCTTAAAAAGGCCTATCTATCGTGTTCCAGATAGTCACTATTGTCAAACAATGGATGTAGGCAAATTCCACAAAAAAAAGTTCATAAGACAAGCCTGTGATTTCCCATTCTCTTGCCACCATGGAAAGGTGCTGCAGAGTCAGCAATGGCCAGATACACTGCAAACCATGCCCCTGGAAAGAGACCTAGATTTCAGCCACTGTGTGTATTGATAAAGGAATTGGACAGCAGCTGAGATCACCGTCCTATCTGAGCTCGCTGTCAAGAGAAATGTCTGTTCGCTACCAGCTCACTGCCTGCATAGGTACATAGGAGAGGTCTGTTGGGGAACTACTACTTGCTTATGGGGAAGAGAAATCATGTGAGAGGCACACAAGTTTGTCTTTAGTTACAAAAGCTTGTTAAATTAGACCCTCTTGTCAAGGAAGTGTACAATATTTTCACTCACTTTTCTGACAATTTTTCAACCTACTGTCTAAGAAGTTTTAAGAAGCCCGTTGGGGCTATCTATCCATATATGAATTGCAAATTAAGAAAAAAGTTACACATCTTCTAACTCCCTACACCCTTCCTGGGTCCTTCTTCACCCATGGGGATGAGGCAGTTTGTCCTTTTCTTGGAGCTATGAACTCTACAGAGAAATATAGGAATCACTGTTTCATAACAAAGGTGACCCCAGAAGCAGAGGAAGATAGCTTCAGAGCAAAGATAAGATTAGAATTGCTCTAGCAGTCAATAGTACTACCAGATGCCATTCCATGGAAGAGAGCATTCAGATTTAACTGCACACGTTTGCTCTCAATCTAGGTCCAGTCAAAGCCAGATGGATGTGCCTAATAAGTATACCCTCAATAACCAGGTTTTATATGATCCCCTGCCTCTCCATACAGCTAAGTCACTAGTAATGGTTCCTGAGAACACAGCTTAGATTTTATCCCATTAAGAAACATCAAGCGGAGTGTGGTGGCACACGCTTGTAATCCCAGCATTTGGGAGGCTGAGACCGGAGGATCCGGGTTCACGGCTAGCCTCAGCTACTTAGTGAGGCACTCCACAACTTAATGAGACCCTGTTTCAAAATAAAGAATAAAACATAGGGCTGGGGGTATAGCTCAAAGGTAGAATGCCCCTGAGTTCAATCCCCAGTACCGCAAAAAAAAAAAAAAAAAAAAAAAAAAAGAAAGAAAAAAAGAAACATCACATAACACTGTGAGATATCGGAATTTGCCATCATTAAGATGATGGCTGTACTGCCCACTGACTATAACCACCTCATAGGTAAACTGTCCCATCAGGGAAGCAGTTTTTCTTGTCAAGTCTTAAAGGCAAAACTTTTAAACTGATAGCTTTTCTTAAACAGTTATGTAGACATTTTTCTTCCTAATGGACTGGCAACCATCTATTTCTGAGGTTGACTGAGTTTTGGAGAATTGGTCTTGTTCCTTGACTTTACAGACCATTAAAAAAAAAAAACGAGCATTCTCAGATTTGATCTACCATATGGGACTTTAGTACTTTTGGAAACATACTCATTATAGGAGTATAGACTTAAAAAGAGTCAAATATTTCCTTTCATGAGAAAATCTGATCTGCAATATCACCAAATCTGATAAGAGGTAAACAGTTGCCAGTTATTCCACTTTTAACACATTCCAAAGTCTTATTACCAAAGATTCTAGCCAATCATGAGTCAAGTTAAGATACTGGTAAATGTTCACTTTGCAGGACCTTTGCAAGCTTTGGTAGAATATAAAGCTCCTAGAGGTGCAATCAGCATCCATCCACACAGCAGGCCCCTCATACTGGTCTTAGACAATACAAATTTTCTTTGCCAATTATGTAGCTAGACAAAGAAACAACAATCATGATTCATTGAAAAGGTAAAAATATCCCCAAATAATTATGACCTAGAATTTTGAGCTATGGTACCACCAGTCTCAAAAAAAAAAGGAAATTATATCAAGGAGCTTCTCTGATGCATACGTGAAAGTTTCTTGAGCTCTTTGGTCTAGAAAAGTAGGGATTTCAAGGAACCCCCCCCCCACACTTGTAGTTAGGTATTCCCCTTGAGAAAGACAAGGACAGGGCCCTAACAGTCATCTTTCAGTTTGAAAAAGCTACAGAGACCAGGATCAGTTTTACAGGATGGTATTGAAAACTAGTTTCCCTCGAGAGCTCCACTTCTATACTCAATTTAGTTTCCTCTTTATGCATCCCTTTTTTTTTAATGGTACTGGGGATTGAACCATAATGGCACTATACCTGCAAGCTACATCACCAGACCTTTCAATTTTTGTGCTTTTTTGAAACAGAGTCTCACTAGGTTCCTGAAAATTTTGCTATGTTGCTAAGGATGGCCTCGAATCTGTAATCATCCTGTCTCAGCCTCCCGAGTACTGGGATTACAGGCATGCACCACCATGGCTACCTGTCCATCCCTTTTCATAAGAGCCTCAGTCACACTGCTCATTGTAAGATAACCTCATGAGGAAGTTTGGCCCACCGCTCAATTTCCACTTCCTTTGTCTTTGTTTTATTGTTTTGATCAGAAAAATAGACTACTTTCAAGAATCTTTGGTCTCCATTAATTTAGGTTATTTACCAGTTTAGAAGGACTATATCATCCCCAAGTAAACACCTGGTGCAGGTGCTTCTGAGCCAAGAACCATGTGGGGCTTCATCATCCTGTGTTTTCCCTTCATACAGATGTGTGGCTTCAGGGATATCGCAGTACACAAAAACTATAATCCCTCTATTGCAGACCGCCCCAGCTCACTGAGTGATCCTTCAAGGGGATGTGTCTCATTTGACAAGGAGCAATATCACATCTCTGACACTTTGAAAAGATCTCATCACCAGAACTAATAGAGTTTGTCGTGCATTAGGCGCCACCAAAATACAAGCAGTGAGGGTAACTATCACAATGTATGTGCAGGCTCAAAGACACATACCTCCAGGGTTATCAGAAAAGATGCAGTTTGACATCTCAATGAAAAGCATCCATGAGACAGCCATAGCTGGGGACTTGGTCTGTTTTGCTCCAGGAGAGCATCCCCCTCTCTAGTTTCCTGATATTTACATAGAAAGCTTGGAAAGGGCCAGTATGATCTAAACAATCTGGCTTAAGTGGTTAAAAAAATGTCTTCTCACACCGATGATAATCTTGCACAAATCCTTATTGAGCCCCACAACTCATCCAATGGATGTATTTTTGGCTCTGGAGTTCACTTCCTGGTCCCAAAGGCTCATGAAAGATAGCCTTTCTATCAGAAACCCATACTAGTTACCAATACAGTGACTTATTTCCACTTGAAGCTATTACCTAGTATGAGTTTAAGAGGCTGTTTGAAGCTGCATCTCAATATCTACAATACAAAAGGAGAAAAGAAGGATCTGTTATCACCTAACCCCCACCATGCTGCCACCTGATTGCTGGAGTTGGCAAAATTCACTCAAAGGCAGTTTGAGTGAATTCTGGAGGTAATATTTTGATAGTCCAGAGCCTTAGAGCTTTTAGAGATGGTGTCAAATTATGTCTTTTCTGGAATTTATCCTAGCCTTTGTTCAACAATCCCAGAAAAGATAAAACTGCTTCTTATGGCTAGCTAGAGAAGAACTCCTCATTTAGCCCAGAGTCTATATAAGGATGATAGAATCCTTCTGGGCTGAATTTAGGGTTAGTCAGAAAAGGCAGAATTTTTTTTACAGGCCTAGAGATGTCCAAGTGCAAAATGGTTTTGTAAGCTTAAATGGAACACAAATATAGTTAAGAGAACACAAAATCTGAAGACGTGCTAGAAACAAGAGATGATTTAGTTATAAGCTATATGCATCATACTGGATGGATGCCATCATAAACAGAGGGAAGCCCAATCCAGCCTCCTTCATTGTCCCTGGGGATTGTCATACAATATAACCTGGAAACCACCCTGGGAAAGTAGGAAATTTCTGAAGTGACTGAATTTCTGCCACCCTGTGGAATGAGACTTGAATTAGAAATTGACATAATTAAAAGCAAAACCAGTGGATTAGTTCTTTTTTGCTATGTAACAAATAACCACAAGTTTAGTGATTTAACACAGTATCTCCTTATGCACTCTCAGTCCTTCAGGTGAGACGTCCAGCATAGTGTGACTCGCTTCTCTGCTTAGTGCACTATAAGCCTGAAATCAGAATGTCAGCCAGGGTGAGTTTTTGTTTGGAGGTACTGGGAAAAATTCTGCTTCCAAGTTCATTCTTATTGCTGACAGAATTTAGTTCCTTTTGGTTATAGGACTGTGTCCCCTTTTCCTTGCTGGCCTCCACCCAGGGACTTCTCTTGGCTCCTAAATAGTGCTCACATTCCTTGATTCTTAGTTCCTTCTAACTCCAAAGAAGGTTGTGTGTGTGTGTGTGTGTGTGTGTGTGTGTGTGTGTTGCTGTGATTGAACGAACCTAGGAACACTCCACTTATGAGTTACAACCTAGTTTTATTTTTTATTTCAAAAGAGGATCTCACAGTCAGGCTTGGTGGTGCACCAGTACTTGGGAGGCTAAGATAGGAGGATCACAGGTTTATGGCCAGCCTCAGCAACTTATCAAGTCCCTCTGTAACATAAAGAGTACATGCTTCAAAATAAATAAGTAAAATAGGGCTCTGGGTATGGCTTAGAGGTAGAATTCCCCTAGGTTCAATACCCAGTATCACACACACACACACAAAAGGGTCTCATTAAGTTAATGTGTGCTAGTCTCAAACCTGTAATACTCCTGTCTCAGCCTCACAAGTAGTAGGATAACAGGACTGTACCACCAAAACTAGCCCAAGTCATCTTTTTGTGATTCACAACTGTGACTGTCTGGTCCCGAGATCAAAAAGGCCCTTTAGACACAGGTTAAAGCATTCATGTGATAAGACGATGCCCACTTCCTTTCTTAAAAAAAAAAAAAAAAAAAAAAAAAAAAAAAACTTCCTTTCTTAAATCCAACTGTGCCATTTAACATGATTTAATAATGGTGTTAATATCCCATAATATTCATAAAAATCAGGGATTTTTATAAGACATTCCAGGAAATGAGAACTACGGAGATGACATCATAGAAGTCTAGTTATCAGAATGATATACTTTTTGTATACTTGAGTTAATGAACTAAGATATATGCTTGCTACATGTTTGTTTGTTTATTTATTGCAGTACTGGAGATTGAACTCTGAACTCAGGGACATTCTACTCCGAGCTATACCCCTAGCCCTAGTTTTATTCTTTATTTTGAAACAGGGTCTCACTAAGTTGCAGAGGGCCTCACTAAGTAGCCAAGGCTGGCCACAAACCTGCGATCCTCCTGTCTCAGCCTCCCAAGTACTGGGATTACAAGCATGCACCACTATGCCCAGCACTACATGTATATTTAGATTGTAAGGTCCTTAGAAGCAACAACCATCTTCATAAAAGGTGAATGACATACAACAGGTGCTCAGGAATGATTTGATCATTTAAACAGGATTAAATATTCCAGGTAAGTAGCAGGAAAACACAGCAACACATACTACTACATACTATGGATCCCTTGATTAAATTGTATTCAAATTCTAATTATGTTTTTTCTTTCCCCCTTTTATCTTTTCCTTGCTTTCTCCTTCATTTCCTTTTTTCCTTCTTCCTTTTATTTTCCTTTCTCCTGCTGATAACTAATACTTGTCATCATATTTGGACTGAGATCAGATGAATTACACTCTAAACTTTAGTTCTGTCAAAAATTGGTTGAAAAAATATTGGTTGATCTTGGGCAAGATTCTTAATTCTTCTATGCCCTGGCACCTTGATTTTATGGTTGTGTGAAATATAAAATGGGGTATTATTGAGTTGCATGCTATAAAGAGTGACTACACAATTAATTTGAACCACATGGGTTTAAATCCAGGATCCTCTAGTTACTAGTGATGTGACTTTGGGGAAATCATTAAAACAAGCTACTTCTCAGTCTCTCAGTTATAAACTGGGAATAATGATAGTACCCAAAGCGGCAGGAATATTAGCATGATTATACATATAAGCACCTAACGCAAGGTTTACAGTATACTTACTAGGTTATCAATGAATTATAGCCATTATTTTTATTAATTATATAAATATACATTATTCATTTGGCCTTTCTGATTTTGTTCATAGCTAAAATTATTTATTAATGATACTCTTCTTAGTTCCTTTTGGAATGGCCTTCGCTTGGGCACAAGTCACTTTATACTAGATTATAATTTTTCATGCACTCTTTTAACTCATCACCAAGAAAGCAACCAATGTCTCCTTCCACTGGCAATCAGACAATCAGAATTTTCCTAAGATTAGTTTTTTGTTTTTTGTTTCTTTTCCTTCCTACATCTGACTGACTTTTCTGCTCCTTTGGAAATCTCACCAAATTGCAAGAACATATGTTCAAGATTTACTTCTATGTAATCTTTCACCCATGAGTTCGTCATTCTAATACATATTTAGTAAGCTCCTGTAGCATCAATAAAACAAATGGCAGAATACACTAAGGCAATAGAATGTCATTTCTGTCTGTCACTCAGCTGCAGGTGAGCAGCTAAAGGTAAGTAGTTATGAAAAAAAGGAGAAAGAAAAATCATTAAGCATATGATCATGTTAAACATCTAGAAGTCAGGCAATGAAAGCTGTGGTAAACAGAATAATGCCCACCCCTCTGCCAAAGGTGTCTATGTCCCACTTCTCTAAACTTATAAATCAGTTACCTTATACGGCAAAAGTGGCTTTTCAGATGTTAAGGATCTTGAGATGAGAAGATTAGCCTGCATGAGGCAGGTAGGCACAATGTCTTCTCAGGAGCCTTATAAAGAGGAAGGCAAGACAGTCAATGTCAGAAAAATGCAGTGTAAGGAGGAATTAACCAACCATTTCTGACTTTGAAGATGGAAGAGACCATGAACTAAGTGGTCAGCCTCTAGAAGTTGGAAATAGCAAGGAAACAGATTCTCCCTCTGTGCCTCCAGAAGGAACATAGCCAAGTAATATCTTGATTTTAGCCCAACAAGTCTCATTTCAATATTCTGACCTATAAAAAAACAATGTAATAAATCTGTGTTGATTTAAGCTACCAAGTTTGTAGTCCTTTGTCACAGTAGCAGTAGGAAATTGAAACTGAAAAGGTATCCAATTTTGACAGTGACACTTAGCAGCCATTTCAACAAGAAAAATCAGTATTGATCTCATAGGAGTCAGTTTTAGTGCATTTGCTGCCTGCCAGCCTCCATTCACTGTCTTGGGCTCCAGCAGCAACTATACTTGCATTGTTTTACTACTATCCCTTCCTTATTGCAGCAAGAAATGAACACTTGGCCAAAGATGGGCCAGTTAGAAATCACTTCCTAGAAACAAAAGTGGTTTTTTTGCTCTGGATATTGTAGCATATCAAATTGAGTGCCATCAATAATTATTTTCTTAACACAGATCTTGATATATGACATATTTGTTATGTATTTTATATATACAAATATATGTATTTTATATATACAAATATATGTATTTTCAAATATGTGTACTTAAATGAATGAAGTGGAGAGATGGTATTCCCAAGCTCCCCACCACTTTCTAGTTCCTGGCTCAAATCGCCTCTAAGGCCAAGCTACATTCCTGCTTTTCACTCCCATGAAGAAGTTCTCATTCATGAACAGTTAAATGAGCCAACCTCAGGTGGTTTCTTTTAGTTAGAATGCAGAAAGTCTTAAAATTCACAGACAAAAGAAAACAATAGGAGATGAGCTGGATTGAGACTTGTATATAAAAACTACAAGCAAGAGAGGCACAGCCAACTCTGTAAGAAAGGATTGGTGATCTTGATAGAAAGGTATGTAACAAGGTGTTATTTTTACATATGTGAATAAATCATGAAGATAAAAAGTATGTAACTTGACAAAAGTGAAAAGCCATATAAAAAAAAATCAGGACTTATCAAATAATGGTCAAAATCTAGTCCATGGTTCCTTGTATGCCATGGGACGATGAAGACAAAGAAGTGGTCGGAGTGAAAAGAGGATATGATTTTTTTTTAATTGGTGCTTTGTAATTATACATCATAGTGAGGTTTAGAGTGACAGAGACATTTGTTGTTTCCCTCCCTGGGTCCCACCCTGCTCCCCCCTCCTCCGAATTCATAAAATTTACATTAATACTGATCAGATATGAACAGGATTATTTGAACTTTCTCCATCATCAAATCTTCCCTTTCACCCACTCCCTCTCTCCCCAAACCCCCTTTCACTATTCTACTAGTATCTCCCTTCATTATCTGAAATCTTTTGTTTCCCAATTTCTCTCTAGCTTCCACATATGAGTGAAAACATGTGGCCCTTTACTTTCTGTGACTGACTAATCTCACTTGATATAATATTCTCTAGTTCCATCCATTTTCCTGCCAACAAAAATGGTGGGGAAGATGTGCAGAAAGAGAATATGCTTTTGAAGAGATTACTTTGTGAAAAGGATGTTCTGAGAGTGGCACAGAACGCTGGAATACCTATTCCCTACAGGAGGACTCTGTAAGACCTGGCCCAACCCCTCAAGACTTGGTGAGGAAAGATTCCAATCAGATTCCATAGAGAGCTGAGTTTGTGACTCCTAGAATTGGAGGCATAGAAAACTAGGGTGCTAACAGGGATAAAAGATGGAGGAATATGGGGCAGTGGGGCAGAGCTCATTCTATGCAGAAAGAAAGATAGAAGGTATAAGACTAGATGACTTAGTGCTTTGGTTCCAGAGCCAAGACAGTTGCCATGTTGCTAGGATTGAATACAACCTTAGTGATTGTTGGAGCAAAGACTGTGTGTATTTCATGTACCATAAATGCAATAAAGCTAGTGATGGGTCACCTTATGTGTTCTAGGAGGTGAAGAAGATCTTGAAGCAAGATACTAGAGATAGAGCCAGGCATGGTGGCGCATGCTTGTAATCCCAGCATTTGGGAGACTGAGACTGGAGGATCCAGGTTCTCAGGCAGCCTCAGCTACCTAGTGAGGCACTCTGCAACTTAGTGAGACCCTGTTTCAAAATAAAGAATAAAAAATAGGGCTGGGGGTATAGCTCTGAGGTAGAATGCCCCTGAGTTCAATCCCCAATACCACAAAAAAATAAAAAATAATAATAGAGGTAGAAGTATGTTCCTACAGGCCCCAATGGACTTAAGTGTCTAGTCAGGATGGATGACCTCCTGCACCACAGGAACAGCAAATAAGAGGTTCACCATCTAAGAGTCTCTGGAAGGAACCACAAGAGAAAGAGTAGGCTCTATCGCCAAGCCAAGACCAGAGGGATTAGAGCCATCCAGCCAAGACATATCTGTATCCCTCTCTCCCCAGTCTTCGTCCCTGGTGAGTAGAGAACTGGAAAGATTAACAAGAAAGAATGCAGGTAATGGCTACACCCCAGACCTTAGCTTGGAAGTAAGACTGGAGTTAATTAATAATTTGGACCAGATGCTCTTAATTTTTGTATTGTGACTGTGTTTCATGATGAAGATTGACTTCAGGGCAGTCTGATATCAGTAACTCAATTGGGTAGGTGAGGAAAGTGTGCCCCACTGAATAAAGTTAAAAGGGACATTGGAAGACAACACATTTATCACAACCAATGAGTCATATACTCAATTTATCAGCTACACATACCTACTGTATCTACGTAATCTTCATTATAAATGTTGTGGTTTTCACGTTTTAAGACATCTGCAAATAATTGGGTATGCTTAATTTAAATGCTATAGTAAATGCAATAATACCCATACATTCAGTATAAAGAGCTCTCCAAAAGGAATGGATGGTTACAGAGACAGTGCAGCAGAGGCAGCCAATTCCCTGCCCCTAAGTCACTGGGCCACCTCTGGATTCATCTTCAGGAGGGGTGCAGATTTCCCTGCCATTGACAGCTTCCCCTCACTGCATTTCTAAAGATAGACAGACAGACAGATAGATAGAGGTATTCACACTGGACTTCTAGAGATATAGAGATAATTAGCAGGGAACTCTAAACAGAAATTGCATAAAAAGTTAAAAATGGTTTCCTGTGGGAAACAGGACAGAGATAGGAGGGGAAAGGCAGGTGACTATCATTTTCCTGGTGGCCCCTGTTTATTTCCTCATCCTCCAGCCCTCTCTCTAGTTCTTTAAAGTGTTTATTAAAGTATGCTTCCTAAAACGAAGGTGTACAAGATCTGTTAAGGTACAACACACACACACACACACACACACACACACGCACTTTATTACTGGTGTATTATAATCATACATCTTGATGAAGTTCGGGGTGATAGAGGCATACACACACAGAGCACTCATTGAACTCTCCCCCAGTTTCCAACCCACTCCTGCTTCCTCCCCACCTTCCTGCGCAAGGCACTGATTGGTACTGCTTATCTTAAAATAGACAATTTCTTTTGTTTCAGTTTGACCACTATTAGGGTCCACAAAAGTGGCAGTACAGATATGACCCTGGGAATGAGAAAGTAGTCTCTGCCAACTCTAGAAGATTTTGCTAATAAAGAAAATTATGGCTATGAGGAGTGATCAAGACCTTGTCCCTACTTTAAGCCAAAATCTTTGGATGCCTATCTGACAGGTTATGGAGAAAGCCAAAAGTAGAAAGGCCTCTGCCCAGTTTCTTATTTACCCTGTGGGACATGACTCATGTGGAGCGGCCATGACATAGCAAATATAGTCATACGGTGCAGTCAAGGATAAGTCGGGTGGGAGTCTGTGTTTTTATAACCTGTGCCAGACACCTTCACAAAATGCAGACGATATTCAATAGTTGCAAGTACCCTATGGCTGGTTCTGTCTGGAAAGCAAGGCCAGAAGGGGAAGAGTAGGGAAGGGTGTGCAGGACAGGGCAGGTGAGAGGAGGAAGGCAAGGATGATATGTGTTGGTGAGAGGCGAAACCGCTGACCAGTCTCATTACAGGCACTGCAGTAGCTCTGAATTCCTACCATGTTCTCCAGCTACAGGCTTCAGCAGCA
This sequence comes from Graphiurus murinus, assembly GCA_004027655.1. NCBI lineage: Eukaryota > Metazoa > Chordata > Mammalia > Rodentia > Gliridae > Graphiurus > Graphiurus murinus. The sequence goes on from PVLC010000587.1 coordinate 193,002, forward strand.
AGGCCAGCACTGACCTCCACATAAGAGTCATCATACTGCAGAGTCCATCAAGGACCCAAAGAACAACTCTGGAGCTGTCGTGCAGATGTGAAGCCTTCCCTACCATCCCCACCCCCTCTGGCCACCAGGAACACACAGAAACTGCCCCCAAAATAAAAAGGACAATTTGAGAAGGAAAATAAGCAAAACTACAATCAGACAAACTGAGCATTTATTCATGAAAAGCTCTGGTACACAAAAAAAGAGACAGAGACACCATCAAGATTTCACAATATATATCCAGAGAAGACAGAAAAGTGGAGGGGAAGAGGGGGCGGGAAGAAGAGGAGGAAAAGGAAGAACATATTGTAACCACCAGCAATGAGTTCAAACATGAAACTTGATTAAGTTAGAAAATTACAATATGAATTGTAAATCAATTTTTCCCCTTCTGCAACAGTGTAAAATGGACTCAGGGTTTTGTTCCAATAAAACGGAGGATGAGGAGACTGCAGAGTCACCAGAGGAAAGACCTGCCATTCTATACCTCCTGTAAGCAGCCTCCCCAACCTGTCTCTTCCAGGTTCTTGGTGGGTATTACATCACACATGCGAATCACAGGCAGTGTGAAACTAATTAATCAAAAGCACATAAGGTTTACATTGGACTAATTAACTTCAAACATAAATCTTGAGAGCATGTTCTGCATAACAGCAGGAGGGGATAGAACCAGCCATTGTTACTGCAGCCCAGGTCCAGCCTGTAACTCTTCAGTCTCTCCATTTCTAATAGAAGATGACTAGGTTTCACTTTAAAGCTGTTATTTTATTCATGATGGCAACACAATGACCTGGAAACTAAAATATGCAATAAGTCTGTGAGCCACCTCCATGATGTGATGCTTCACTTCTACAGCTAGGTTTTGTACTGTGTTTCTCAACAAATTGAACTAGAGATTGCTTTGACACCAGGGATACAACCTGAGATGAGTTAGAGTGATAAAGCCTGTTCCTATCTCATCAGAGGTGCCACTGCAGAGGGGTATGCAGGTTATAATGAGCTGTGAGGGATTTCCCAGCAGGTTATATATTTAGGCCCAGAGGCAAAATTGTTCTAGCTTGCAGAACACACAGATTTTTTTTTTTTTTTTTTGGTGGGGGGAGTACTGGAGATTGAACCCAGGGGCATCTTTCACCTCTGAGTTATACCCCTAGCCCAGGGTTTCACTGAGTTTCTGAGGACCTCACTGAGTTTCTGAGGCTGGCCTCAAACCTAGAGTCTTTCTGTTTCAGTCTTCCAAGTACTGGGATTCCAGGCATGTAACACCAAAGCTGGCCACAAACAGATCTTAATTGAACTTCCTTGATTTTGTTTCCTTTTGATAAAATGATTAATAAATATTAAATAACTTAGTTTCTTAGATACAATCATCAGAAACTGACTCTGGATGATTTTAGGAAAAAAAATCATTAAGCTAGGCATGGAGGCATGGTGGCATATGACTGGGATACCAGTACTTGGGAGGCTGAGACAGGAGGATGGCAGATTTGAGGCCTAACTTAGCAACTTAGAGAGACCCTTAGCCAACTTATTAAGAATTCATTTCAAAATGAAATACAAAAAGGACTGGAGGTGTAGCTTGGAGATAGAATCTCCCTAGGTTCAAGGTTCAATTATTAGTACCAAAATAAAATAAAGTAAAATAAAATAATTAAAGGATAAAGAGTGGCCCAGAGGATTACAGGGAAGATCAGAAAACCAGGCTCAGAGGCTACCAACTCTGCAGTAACCACCGCCAGCAAATGCCCTGCTTGCCTCCTGGATGCCACCGCCACCTCTGGAAAATGAATCACTCTTTCTACCCATACTGTTTCCAACATTCCCCAGCTAAAATGCTTCCCATGCCTCTGCTTTGTGAGGATGCCCTCTTCCCATTCAAAATCTGGGGTCAATGTGCACACTTTTTTGCTAAAAAACAAAGTAGAAGACAGCTTGTGTTCAACATACTTCCTCTGGGGAAAAAAAAACTCTGACTGAAATTACATAGATTTGACTCCCATCCAGGAAGATACCCTGACCCTCAAAAATTCAAGGCCAGCACATAGTGGATGCTCTACACAAGTTGTTAGTAATGAATTTTTAAAAAACAAGGAATGGAGGAACAATATGGCTAAGACCCCTTATTCTATGTGCACACAATAGATAATGTTTTTCTTCTCCCTGTTTTCTGCCACTCATTTTGCTAGCAACTGTATTCTATAAATTCTTCATATTTGGCAATGAGAAGACTAATTTCCTGATTTATGGATTAATCTGTTTAAATGGGAACTGCACATTATATAAATTTTCAATTTAAAAATAGAATGAAACAAATGAAGCTTTTGCCAAAGAGTTTTGGATTCAATGAAGGCTTTTCTATATTTAGTAAGTTCTATAGTAATACCTGCTGGGCATTATTTTTATATTTTTAATATTCTGATACTAAAAGTAAATGCCACATAGATTTTTCATTTTAGATTGTCTCCTAATCCAACTTTTAAACAAATACTTCTCTCAGTGACTATAACTAAGAAATTAGTATTAACATACTAAATAACTAAGCATAAATGTTTAATAGCCTGCCATTTAAGAAAATAGTATTTCATTTTCAATAGACAATAATGCTGTTTCCAAATATGCAAAGTAGTTTTTAATTGGCCCATTTATTATCCTTTATTTGTGTTATGAAATGTTCCTATCCTCTAAATACTATTTGCTCTACTAATGAAGAAATCCTTATGGTGGAATAAATTCTCACCCTATTCAATTGCCAGGATTCAATAGTTTTATTATAAAGACATTATCATTTTTCTAAGCAAGGTACTAAAATGGGGAAGGGTATAATTTACCATAGTAACTCTGAATAATTTTATCTTTCTGCATCTAAAATTTGGGGGCTTGTAAAATTACAAAATAAATAAAAGTAATTCAAGATGTTCTGAACCATGGTAAATCAGAAATAAACAGACCATGCAGTAAAGCTGTTTACTCAGCATAGCATTATTGGCCATCTGGATAATCTTTAGACTAGACCAGGCACAATGACGAAACATCCAGAGAAGACTAAAGCCACATGCAACAGAGCCTCCAGGTCTCACCTGTGCATAGCCTCCAGCCCAGTAATGACATAAAACCAAAGCTTTCATGAAAGAACTGACATTTCACAAAAATACAAAAAATACATATTAAAGAGGAATACATATAAGGAAAGTCAGGATGAAGACAGTCATGGTGGCACATGCCTGTAATCTTAGTACTTGAGAAACTGAGACAGGAGAATAAAAGGTTCAAGGACAGCCTCAGCAAGTAGTGAGACTCTCAACCTAGAAAGACCCTCTTTCAAAATTAAAAGTAGGTCCTATGCCCTCTTCAAGTATCTGCAAGGTTTCTGGTCTGACTTGCAGGTCCTTGATCCACCTTGAGTTGACTCTTGTGCAGGGTGAGAAAGTGGGGTTTATTTCCAGTTTCCTGCATATGGTTAACCAGTTTTGCCAACACCATTTGTTAAAGAGGCTATCCTTTTTCCAGTGTATATTTTTGGCTCCTTTGTCAAAAATCAATTGACTGTAAGTCTGTGGGTCTGTTTCTGAGTCTTCTATTCTGCTCCATTGGTCTATGTATCTATTTTTGTGCCAATACCATGCTGTTTTTATTACTGTGGCTTTTTAGTAGAGTTTAAAGTCAGGTATTGTGATGCCTCCTGCATGATTTTTATTGCTAAGAACTACTTTGGCTATCCTGGGCTTTTTGTTTTTCCAG
>PVLC010000588.1:0-28084 GCA_004027655.1 Graphiurus murinus
CCAATCCTCCGAACAAACATACATAAATTGTAGCAATGCAAAGTGAAAACAGAGTAAAAACGGAACAAAACAAAGCAAAAAACCCCAGAAAACAGCAACGTCAGCAAGTAGCAAGATAAAAATCCCTGCAAGTTTGTAAGAACAGACCTGGTTTGGCCTCTGCAGGTCTTTTGGGCAGATTTCTGCTGCTGTGGGCGGCTGACAAGATGGCGGCTGCTACTGCTGCGCACGCGCCGACTCCCCGGTTCTCCCTGGTCTGCTCCTCAGACTCCAGCCAGCTGCCCGTTTCCCCACTCACCCTTGAGCCGATTTGCTTCTCCCCCCTTCCGTCGAGAAGCTGTTCCTGTGGCAGTCCTGTCCCAAGCCCTGGGGTGCAGTTATCTCTGCTCCGGCTCCGTGAGGAGAGGTGAGCTGGGATGGGCCTGTGCGGGCTTAAGCTGGTCGTACCACGCGTTCTGGTCTCTGTTGAAGGTGCCTCGAAATGCCGCCTGGCTAGTATGAGGAGTTCAGGAGTCGCTCACTTCAGCTCTGGCCGGTGGGGTGCAGAGGGTTGTTGTATATTTCTTTCTTAGTAGACTCCATGCCGGGGGCCGGCTCAATGGCGGGTTCTGCCTGGCGGCGTGGCGCCGGGGCCGCAGAGACGGGCTTCTTTGCTCTCCCTGGTCGGCCTTCTGGGTTCTGCTCAGCTGTATTCCAGTTTTCGCAGCATTTTTCACCTTTTTGTTGCTTTTTTTCTTCTTTCAAAAAGCTGGATCCACGACTGATTTGAATCGAGCTCACAGCGGCTCTTGAGACGTGTCTCACTCCGTCGCCATCTTCCCGGAAGTCCTCCTTCGTTTCTTTGATGATCCATTCATCATTAAAATATGTACTGCTCAGCCAGGTGTGATGGTGCCCACCTGTAATCGTAGTACTTGGGAGGCTGAGACAGGAGGATTCCAAGTTTGATAGCAGCATCGGTAACTTAGTAAGACTTTCAACAACCTACTGAGATCCCATTTCAAAAAAATAAAAATAAAAAAGGGCTGAGGGTGTAGCTCAGAGGTAGAACACCCTTGGGTTCAATCCCCAGTACCTCCCCCAAGTATATTTTTCTATCTCCATGTGTTTATGTAGTTTATATAGTTTTCCATGTGTTGATTTCTAATTTTGTTCCATTAAGATTCAATAAGGTGTAAGAAATTATATTTTTGGTTTTTGTATTTGATAAGACTGTCTTTGTGATCTAAAATGTGTTCTATTTTGGAGAAAGTTCCATGAACAGCTGAGAAGAAAATGAATTTTGGTCTTAATTCTCATTTGCTTAACTACTCTTCTAATGACATTCATCTTTTCATGAGCTCTGGAGTTTGTTTGTGTTCTTCTGTGTGTGATATTTCTTTAAGTATTTTCTATAGTGCTGCTTTAGTAGTCATGAATTCTTTTAGTTTATGCTAATCTTGGAAGATTTTTGTTTCTCTTCTATTCAGAAGGTTATCTTTGCTGGATATACCAATCTTGGTTGGCAGATATATTTCTTCAGGGCATAGAATACCTTGTTCCTAGCCCTCTTGAATTTTAGCATTTCTGCTGAAAAATCAAAAGTTATTCTGAGTGGTTGACCTTTAAATGCAACCTGACATATTTTTTCTTGAGGCTTTTAAAAATAACATAGCTAAAGGTGCCCTTACCAGAGGCCAAACAGATGGGGCCTCCTAATCTTGGACTTTCAGCCTCCAAAACTGTAAATTAAGTAAACTTCGTTATGATGTACCATGCCTCGGGTATTTTATTATAGCTACAGAAAATAGACTAATACATGGATAAGTATAGATAATAAAAAGTTTATTATAGTGAAACAAATTGACCTATCATCTTATTTTGTATTTTATAGCAAGAACAACTAAAATTTACTTATTTAGCATGAATTCCAAATATAGTAAAATTTTATTGTCTATGTTGTATGTAGAAGAATCTCTAGACTTACTCATCCTACATATATTACTTTGTATCCTCTGATCTACCTCTCTCTATCTCCAATTTATCCCACCCCTGCCTCTTTGGGGACACAATCAAGCCATATCCAAACCATAGCTTCATATATATTTGAATTTATTTGGGGGCTTTCCATTCGATTTCATTGGCATATGTGTTTGTTTTTATGCCAGTACTGTATTGTTTTTGTTACTATAGTTTTGTAGTATAATTTTCAATCAGGAGTTGTGATGCCTCCAACTTTGTTTTCCTTTCTCAGAATTGTTTTGGCTATTTGGGATCTTTCATGTTCCTATATAATGGCTAGTATTTTTTATGAAGAATACTATTAAGATCTTAATAGCTATTGTTGTTGAATATGTAAATTACTTCAAGTAGTACGGGTATTTATTAATCTTTTTATTGGTGCATTGTAATCATACATCCTAATGGGGTACAGGATGGTAGAGGCATATGTGCACACATCACTCATTTAACCCTTCCCCAATTCCCACCCCATCCCCTCCCCCTTCCCTTTCCCTTTTTCTCATGTTTGGCTTAGTGATTGACTTTGATATGGTTGTGAATGTACATCATATGCATTAGAGTGTCTTCTGATCCATGAGCATAAGGTATATTTCCACTTATTTTTTGTCTTCCAGATCTGGGATTTGAACTTAGTTACTAATGACCCTAAGTGCTACTACTACTACTACCACTAAAGATGGTTAATATTTGCTAATAATAGCTATTTTAGCTATATTAGTAATATAGCAATTATTAGTTTTTAGACATACCATAGTAAACAGTGTATTAAAATAAGTATTATTCTAAATGTCTTACATATGCATTAAGTCATTTATTCTCACAAAAATCTAATGAAATTGATGTTGCTATTACCTTCAGTTTATGGATGAGGAAACAGACACACAGATGGATCAAGCAAAGAAACTTGCCCATGATCACACAGCTAGGGTGAGTGTTGAATTCAGGCACATTTGGAACTCATGTTCTTACCTAGTATTTTATGTAAGACACTGGTCCATCTGTATCTGATTATATATGAGGAAATATAATTGTTAATTCTGGCCCTGGAAGGACTTGACCTGCTTCTACTTTGAGAAGCTAGACATCAGCATATGACATATTTAAATAAAATATAATGCACTATTCTTAGGGATAAAAATATGTGTACTGTATACTAGTGCTATGGGAAGAAGCTTCATGGAATTGGTTAGAATAGAGTTTTGAAGGTATTAGTATTGATGTTAATAGTTTTAATATTGCTCTAAATTATAGCTTATAAAATTACCCTCTAAAAAGATTTGCTGGAATTTTGCACTGGGGACATGGTAGCAACTTGCTAATAGATGCAGAAAGTTATATCGAGAAAAATAAGAAAAATATTCTTCAATAGAATCTCATAATTTTCAGGTCTGTGCATTAAATAATAAGGTATTTAAGCCAGGAATGGTGGTGCATGCCTGTAATCCCAGTAGTTGGAAGGCTGAAGCAGGAGGATTATAGGTTCAAGGCCAGCAACTTAGTGAGTTGCAATTTCAAAATAAAATAGGGATGGGGGTATACCTTGGAGGTAGAATGTCCCTGGATTCAATCTCCTGTACTGAAAAATAAAAACAAACAAAAAAGGTGTTCAAACAAAAACTTGTATACAAATGTTGAAAGAAACACTCTTCACTATATCCAAAAGGTATCAAAAACCCAAATGCCCATTGACTAAGCAGATGAACCAAATGTATATACATACAATGGAATAGCATTCGGCCTTGAAAAGTAATGAAGTTTTGACATCTACTGCAACATGGATGAACCTTGAAAATATTATGCTAAGTAAAAAAATCCAAATATCAAAGGATATAAATTGTATGATTCCATTTATATGAAATATTCTGAACAGATAAATCTATATTGACAAAAAGCAAGTTAGTGGTTGCCAGGAGCTAAGGTGACAGAGAAATGAATAGTGATTGCTTTAACTAGTATGGGGTTTTCTTCTGTGGTAATTAAAATGTTCTGGAAGCAGATAGCAGTGATAGTTGCTCCATATTATGATTGTGTTAAACATCAATAATGGTAAATTTTATGGTATGTGTATTTTGCCACAAAAAATATTGTCTTAACTCTTGTGATTATGGGAGGGTCTTTAAGAGATTTTAAAATAGGATCTGAATTAATCGTATGGCATTATGTTAAATTCAATTTCAGTTACAAATAGACAAATATTGTATGATTCCTCTCATTTGAGGTATCTCAAGTAGTGAAATTCATAGAGCCTAAGAGTAAAATGGTGGCTGCTAGGGGTTAGGAAAGGGAAGTGAGGAGTTGTTGATTAAAGTTCTAGTTTTTACAATATGAACTAGACAAACTGGATATCTGTTGCACAACAGTGTAAATATACTTAACACTGCTGAATTGTACACTTAAACATGGTTAAGATTGCCAATTTTATGTGTTTTTATTACAATTAAAACAACACAGTCAACTTCCATATCCATGGATTCCACATTTGCAGACTCAACCAGCTATGGATTGAAAATACTTTTTTAGTGAGTCTATATTGAATCTGTAATGAACTTGTCATTCCCCAAACAATATAGGAAAACAACGATTTGCATAGTATTTATATTGTGGTAGGTATTATAAGTAATCAGGAGATGATTTAAAGTGCACAAAATAAGATCTGAAGGGTGGAACCCTAAGGATTCTGGCTCCACTAGAGGTTAATATAAAAATATTTTTAAAGACAATCAAGTGGCTGAATCTCTTAGAAGAAAAGTCAGTTGTCTCACCCCAGGTTGCTGATCTTACCAGTAACTGGGTGATAGTCAGAATTTTCTTCCTGTGTGACTATGGTACTGGGTATTGAACCCAGAGCCATTCTACCTCTAAGCTATACCCTCATCCCTCATTTTTTAATTTTGAAAAGAGTACTTACTAAGTTGCTGAGGGCCTTACTAAGTTGCTGAGGCTGGCTTCAAACCTGCAATCCTCCTGTCTCAGCCTTCCAAGTACTGGGATTACAGGCACTGCATACGGGTGGTGTCCAGAATTTTCTGAATCTGTTTATATTTTGTATATAGGTAATGGGGAGCCTAGTGGAGTTTTAATGGGTGGAAGGTCTGTTTTGTTTCCTTTCCTTCCTGCTGTTTTCTGTATGTTGACTGACTTACTGATCAGTTGTTCTTCCACTGAGAGAAACTATGAACAAGAAATGGTCAGTATTGCTTCTTATGGATCATCCTGGTAAGAAGTTTCATTGTGAAAAGAGGAAGATGCCACTATTACTTTATATTATTTCAATAGTATGGGTGGGTGATATGTGATCAAGGAAAGTCTCACTGCCTAACACATATAGAAGCCAATATTTTGGCAGTGGAGTTTTGAAAAGGTTTTATTGATCAAATACAAGTCCAGGTGCTAAAAAAGGAGTTCAACTCTCCCCTGCTCCATCAGTTGGTATTGGAGAATTTTATAAGAAGTTGGAGAGTTGTTTGCTGAGCCAATGGCACTCCTCTTTGCAGGTAATATGTTTTCTTTTGGGTAAAAGTATGTTCTGCACAGAAGATTTTGAGTTGGTGACACCACTGATCAGATGACCTGGCTTCTTGCACTCCTGTCCACCATTCTTGGTAAGCCAGTTCTAGGCATATATAGCAGTGCACTCCTGTAATCCCAGTACTTGGGAGGCTGAGACAAGAGGATCACAGGTTCAAATCTAGCCTTGGAAACTTAGGGAGACCCTGTCTCAAAATAAAGTAAAAGAGCCCAACATGTGGTGTACAACTATAATTCCAGTATTTTGGAGGCTGAGACAGGAGGATCACAGGTTTAAAGCCAGCCTCAGCTACTTAGTGAGACTCTCAGCAACCTAGAAAGACCCTGTTTCAAAAATAAAAGTAAAAATAAGAGCTGAGGGTATAGCTCAGATATAGAATGTCCTTGGGTTGAATCCCCAGTACCCCCTGAAACACAAGTAAAGAAAAAGGTCTGGGGTGTACCTCAGTGGTAGAGCACCCATAGATTCAATCTCTAGTACTTCATACCCAAAAATAAAAGTAAGAAAAGCCAATTCCAAACTATACAAATCATTAGTGTAAGACCTGGAGGCTTTTATGGAAAGACAATTTAAGAACTGCGTTATTTAAGAAATTTCTGTTCAGGTATGCCTGGACCTTAGTTGACTTCAGGTGGACTCATAAATGATAGCAAACATCTTTTACAGGAAGATTAATCAAAGAGTTGCTGGCCTACCTGCCAGCCATACTAGTTTCTCAAGATCTTTTTCATATTGTAAAGGACAGAATTATTGGTGCATTGCCAAAGATGGAGAGTCTGGGAAAGCATGTGTGCTTTGAAGTCAAATAGCCCTGAGGTCAGTCACTTACAATTTGTGTGAACTTGGAACTGTCACTTAATCTTCACAGGCAGCAAATTTTCCATCTGGTAAAGATTGTATTTATGGAGTTGAAAATTACATGAAATAATAACTGTAAAGTTCATAGACAGATTCAGGAACATAGAAAGTATACAGTAAACACTAGTTATTTTCAATATAGGAATATAGCCTTTCCTGTATAGAGAAGTATTCAGAAGCAATAACATAACTGATCAATATAGTCCAAAAAGCCATGTTAGTTTCCTTCTTCTCTAAAACATCCTACATTTACATTTATCTCCCACGTTAAGAGATTTTTATTAACTATTTCTCACTTTATTCCTGCATTCCCTACTTAATAAAAATAAGCTCTTGTTTATCAAGTGAATTCTGACCTGTATATGTTCTCCACTGAATACTTCCACATTGAGGGTTCCCATTCCTCTTCCAAGCCTTCTCTTGACATGATAAATATTTCGACTTCTTGCAAACCTTTACTTGTCATGTTCTCTCCATCTTCTCCCATTTTCAAATGGCCCCTGTGATTGACCTCCTCCATGCAATTAAAACTTAGTATAAAATCTCTTTGGGCACTATCTTTCCCAACAGATGATCTCCTGAACTCTGAACAGGTAAAGCCTCCTCACTCTCACTCTCTTCAAGCCATCAATTTATACAAAATGTTCTTTCTTTGCTTTAATGGATTTAGAATTGCATCTGTGTGATTTTCTTACATTTTCAATGGTACAAACAGTTACACCATCCATATACATCGTTATCATTTGTCTAGATACTGGGTACCTCAAGGGCAGGGATCATGATTTATGGTTCATCCTTTCAAAAGACGAAACAGACCATGATATACAGAGAAAGCCATCTGTAGAAAAATGTCCCTGACAGCCAGGCAGAGAATGTGCAGGCATTTCAGACAGAAAGTTCCAGTTAATACTCAACAGCCTAAATCTTCAATCCTCGTGCTATTGGCTATCATCACTTTGCAGACAAAATCAATTCTACAGCGATGGGGAGAGAAAGCCACCTATGCAACTGTCCCCCTCCCAGGTTTAACTCAGATGCAATATTTATCAGGGGTCAGGATATACAGATTCCCAAACTTATTGACTTACTGCCCTCTTTTCAGAAAAAAAAATATTATTCAATGCCCCATGGATACTTTCACAACCCTTTAAATTTTTATTCAATGCCCCACAATTGTACCTGAGTCTACTCTTCCAGTATCTCACCCTATTGGTAGCAGGGTTGTCCACTTTGGGGATCTATGATAGAAGAGATATTTTTTTTCAAAGGCATTCTACCAATGAGCTACACCTGACCCTTTTTATTTATTTTTGTTTTTGTTTTTGAAACGGGGTCTCACTGGGTTTCTGAGAGTCTTGCTTAAATTTTCTTAAACTGGTCTTGAACCTGCAATCCTCCTGTCTCAGCCTTCCAAGTACTAGGATTAGAGGTGTGTGCCACCAGGCCTGGCCAAGAATGGATTTCTCTAAGTAATTGTGTGCCCTTTGGCAAGTTCCTTAGTCTTTCAATTTCTTTCTCAGTACAATAGGGATGGTGATATTATCACTTACTTTATGAGCGTTGTGAGGTTTAAATTACTTGTAAATTAATTATTACAGGAACTGGTACCTGTTATGTATTCACACATTGTTGCTGCTGCTGATATTGTTGTTGTTGTTGATGATGATGATACTAACATTATTTGATTTTTAAGGTCTGTCTTCAAAACTTCAGAAAAGAATAGCCTTTCATACTAAAAATTAACAATTAGTCAATCATTTCAACCATACTACCTTTCTGTCATGCCTAGTGAACACATATGAAACTTGGACTGATTTAGAGAGAGAAAAAGAGTGAGTGGGATAACTCATCTTCCAGTGCCTCTTCAGAGGGATTCTGGTCAATGGTATCGTTGGATTCATTGTCTGACAGGATAGCCCAAAAGGTAGCTTCACTAACTCCCAGATAACCCTTGCTGCCAGCTTGGGTATATATTGCAGTCTGTCCAGTATGAATAAGATCCCAGCAAGTAAGGTCAGGCTCCCTTAACCATTCACTGAATTTCTTTCTGGAAAAATTTACGCAAAAAGAAAGATATTTTGCCATTTCAGATAAGGTTGAGATTCTAATAACAAAACTAAATATAGCAGCTTTATGAGTCATGGTTCTGGTCCAGGAGAACTTTCCTTATACACGGAAAGTGTTCGCTTTCTATCAGCTTAGTTTTTCTTTCTCTGTCTCTGTCTCTGATTATTATTTCAGAATAATAAGATGTGTTATTATGTGTGAATAACAAGATGTGTTAGTCAACTTTTCATCTCTGTGATAAAAATGCCTAACAAGAATAACTTTGAGCAAGAAAGGTTTCCTTCTTTCTTTTTTTTTTTTTTTTTTTTTTTTTTTTTTTTTTGGCTCATGGTTTTAGAGATTCAGTCCATGGTTAGCAGGCTCCAAGATAGAACATAATATCAGTGGGAAAGATGTCCAGCTCATGGCAGCTGGGAAGCAGAAAGAGAGGGGATAGAGGGAGGGAGAGAGAGAGAAAAGGTGGAGGAAAAGATAAACCCTTCTAGACCATGTCTCCAGTAATTTACTTCCTCCAACTAGATCTCATCTGCCAGTAATCCAGTCAGTTATCAATGGTTATTATCCATCAAATAGATTAATCTAGTGATGAAGTAAGAGGGTAAGAGCCTTCATAATCCAATCATCGCCTAATAGCTGTACCTCTGAACCTAGATGCATTGCCTTATGCACGAACTTTTGAGGGGACATCTCAGATCCAAGTTATAACACAGGATATTTAATTATTTTCATAGGCAATAGCTCAATGCCCAAAACTGAGATCCATAGCAAAATCTCCCTATGACACATCACTAGTATTTACAGTGTCCTCCCTGCAGTTTACTTTTATTATGCAGTGGATTGTTTACATTATTGCAATCATATTGTGACCGTATGATATAATAGGAGGAAAGTGGGCAATGGAGTCAAATAAGTCCAAGTTCCAGTCCTGGCTTTGACATAAGTGAGCTCTGTGAATTTGGCCTACTTTCTTAACCTCTCTTGGCTTATGTTCTTCATGAGCAAAATGAAAAGAAATGATATCTAGTTCAAAAAGTTGAGAAATAATTTGTGAAAAGATGTTTAGCACATAAAAGGAATTTTCCATACCATTATTTCATTCCCCATTGACTAGTGATGCCTCATTCACTCATTCATTTATGAAGTAAATAATTGTTGAATATATATAATATGCATCTTTTATCATGAATCTAATTATTTTCTATATAATGGCCTATTTGAATGTTATATAACTTTTGTTGGTTTTGACTTACTTATTTTTTCACATACCATCAAGTTTAAACTCTTGTAGCCTTAACGTATCTCTTCTAATACTGAGTAGTGCTAGTTTCTTCTCAGGGTTGTTCCTTTCCTCCTATCTCCATTACATTATTGTCCATTTATTCTTGTGAATTAATTAAATTATATTATAATCTTTAATAAATGAAGTTCTCTGTGCTCTTCCTTCTAAAAATGTTCCTCTTTGTTTTGTGAAATTGCAGTAAACTGAGCCGGGCGTGGTGGCGCACGCTTGTAATCCCAGCATTCGGGAGACTGAGACCAGAGGATCCGGGTTCGCGGCCAGCCTCAGCTACCTAGTGAGGCACTCTGCAACTAAGTGAGACTCGTTTTCAAAATAAAGAATTAAAAATAGGGGTGGGGGTGTAGCTCGGAGGTAGAATGCCCCTGAGTTCAATCCCCAGTACCTCAAAAAAAAAAAGAAATTGCAGTAAACTGGCAAAATATTTGCGGTTAGTTAAGAATTTGTTCAATATTCTGGATGCTTAAAATTCAGTCTTAATCCTGGGACATCCTACTAAAATCATGGTCTAGTCCTGATTGGTGACTAAGTAGGAATAACAGGCAGTACCAGAACATAATCACAAACTGAGAATAGAATCCCTACTTTACAAGCTGAGTGCTGTGGCACGTTCTTGTGTATTTAGGAGGATAAGACAGAAGGAACTATGTTCAAGACCAGCCTCAGCAACTTAGTGAGGCTCTCAGCAACTTGATGAGACCCTGTTTCCAAATAAAAAATAAAATAGGGCTGGGGGTATAGCTTGGAGGTAGAACACCCCTAGGTTCAATCCTCAGCATCACACACACACACACACACACACACACACACACACACCCCTACTTTATTTTTTTTATTTTTTTTTTTTGGTACTGGGGATTGAACTCAGAGGCATTCTACCTCCGAGCTATACCCCTAGCCCTAGTTTTTATTCTTTATTTTGAAACCGAGTCTCACTAAGTTGCCGAAGGCCTCACTAGGTAGCTGAGGCTGGCCACCAACCCGGATCCTCCGGTCTCAGCCTCCCGAATGCTGGGATTACAAGCGTGCACCACCACGCCCGGCTCCTACTTTATTACTTACTAATATTTTGAGCTTGGGTAGTTTACTCATCTATGAAATAAAAATAATTTCTAGTTCATGGATTTGATATACACATTAAATGAGTTAATGAGGTTGACATCATGCCATCTATTAAGTGCTCAACAAAAGGCAGCTGGATAAAGACTGAGAAAGAAATACTGGATGAGTAGATGGGTGGTTACCAGGGTCTGGAAGGTGAGAAAGAAGAGAGATAATGGTGAAATGGTACCATTCTTTAGCAGTTACAAGATGAATAAGTACTATATGTCTAAAGTCCAGCATCATTATTATAGTTAATAATGCTGAATTATATACTTGAAAATTTCTAAAGAGCAGCTCTCAATTTTTCTTACAACACATACAAAAAGGTAATTATTGGAAGTGACTCATATGTTAATGAGCTTGAGTGTGGTGATAATTTCTCATTGTACATATACATCAAATCATCACATTATAGACTGTAACTTTATACCACTTTTGTCAATTGTACTTCAATAAAGCTGAAATGAAAACTGGTTGAAAATTATATGATTTTGTATTTAACTCAGAGGTTATTTTTTTTCTTTTTACCTATTTTATACTTTTACTGGTGTACTGTAATTATATATCATAGTGAGATTCAAAGTGATAAATACATGCACATATCAGTTAGTATATTTCCCTCTGCCCCTACTCCTCCTTCCTTAGTGAGATTAACTCAAATATATGGAACTAGAGAATATTATGCTAAGTAAGATCAGCCAGTCTTAGAAAGTTAAGGGTCATATGTATTGTAACTAAGTCACAGACAGCTAGAGATAGTGAATATGTAGGGGAATTCTAGTAGTCAATGTAGGATATTTAGTTGTAGTGATATTAAATGGATTTACTGTAAGACAAAGAAAGAAAAGAAAAAAGGGTTGACAAGAAGAAAGAAAGTAGATAGGAAAGAGGAGGAAGCTTATAAAAGGAATGGGGAAGAGAGCAAAATAAACAAAAATAAAAAACTCACCATACATTTTTACATACATTTGAGTTAATATTTTAAGTATTTAGAAAATCTGTGCCACATATTTAGGTTCTAAATATTATTTATCTCATTTTGTTCTGACTTTCCATAGAACCTTTTATGTTAGTACTAGATTACATATTATATATTACTTATGAAATGTTTTAAACTGATATGTTAAATGTATACCATGCCTTCTCAGCTAGTTTGAAAGCTCTATTTTCTGGATTTTGAATCTTTCATAAAATTTAGCATACTGCTGGGCACAAGGTGTTTGCTAAACAAATCCTTACAGATCGAGGTTGCACACTTGCCTTGGTGCAAAAGACAGAAAAAATCGTCAATGTCTTCTTTTAAAATGACTTACAACATCCTCACCATCTCCCATTGCTCTGTGGAACCATATTAAAGTTTCCAGCCCTGACAACTAATGGCCAAATCCCTAGGAGCTCTGTGGCTTGCTTTGTGTGATTCACGATTCTCTAGGATGGAAGGAACAGAAGCAGAGAGAATTTAATTAAGAATTCTATCTTCCACACACAAAACCTGCAGGACTGGATTCCAAGGGCTCTTAGCTGGATGTAACTTGGTGCTGTTTCTCTAAAATGTAATTTCAGGAAAGGACCAAAAACATGATGCAAACACCTCGAGGTTTAGGTATAAGGGATAGAGAAGTACAGGGTTGGTGGCAAGTATGTAATACAGGATAATCTCTTTGGGGAAAATAATCTGCAGGCTTTTAGCTAAGCCAAGAATGGGTGGAGGTTTGCAAAATGGAGAAAGCCACCAACCCATACAGTGTTACTAATCTCAACAAGCAGAGAATGAACCATCGTCTAAATTCAGGCTGTGTGTCTCCACAGCCTGGATATGAATATTGGCTCTGCCCCTTGATAGTTACATGACCTTTGTTTTGAAAAGAAGGAGCAAAGAATCAGAAAGCAGATGCTGAAGTTAGGAACACAGAGAACTTTGGCTCAAAAGCCCCTATTGCACTGGCCCATCATTATCTGAGATATGTGACAATGTCACCTACTGCTGTCACTGAAAGATGTTGGAGAGCCAAGACCTTGAGAAAGGCATGTCACAGACATTCAATAAAGTGCCAGAAAAGTGCTTTCCTCTCACAGATTGTGGTCCTGTATAATGTATACTTAGAAGATTACTTATAGTTACCCAGTATAACAGCAAACCTAGCACTTTCCAAAGATAATTTTACTCCTTACCCCTATGAACAGTTCATGTATTGTTTACAGACTCTGATCAAACCTCTCTTCTCCAGAATCATTAATATTCACTTTTTATGGAATCCTGGTTTTTCATCTACCTATTAATGTTGCACTATAAAAGCTTAGCAGTGTGGTACTTTTTTTGGGGGGGAATGGATTATTTACACACACACACACACACACACACACACACACACACACACAGTTCTAAAGTAAACTATATCATGGATTATTTAAATAGATCATTTAAGCCAAACATGCTGGAATCCCAGTACTTGATGGGGCTGAGACAGGAGAATTGCAGCTTCAAGGCCAGTCTCAACAACTTAGTGAGACCCTCGGCAACTTTGTGTACCCTGTTTCAATTTTTTTAAAAAAGGCTAAGGGCATAGCTTGGAGGTAGATTGCCCTTGGGTTTTATCCTCAGTATATATATACTCATCAAGATGAGTCCAAAGAAGTATAATAATCATTTACCCTTCTTATATCAGAGTCCAGAAACATATTCCAAGACTTGAAGGAGAGAAGAGAAAGGCATTGTTTTAGAATCTCCTATGGCCGGGCGTGGTGGCGCACGCTTGTAATCCCAGCATTTGGGAGGCTGAGACCAAAGGATCCGGGTTCGCGGCCAGCCTCAGCTACCTAGTGAGGCACTCCGCAACTTAGTGAGACTCGGTTTCAAAATAAAGAATAAAAAAAAAAAAATAGGGCTGGGGGTATAGCTCGGAGGTAGAATGCTTCTGAGTTCAATTCCCAGTAAAAAAAAAAAAGAATCTCATATGTTTAAAATAATAATCCATTTGGCTCCAGTGCTAGCAAAAACTGTCTGTGGCTTCCTCATTATCTGCTCCTGTGGTTTTCAGAGTCATCAATCAAAGGAGTTATTAATACAGAACATGTGAGTCTATGTTGCTTTCTCCATTTACTGAGGCAGATTCAAAGGGCACAACCAGAAATAGACTTCAAACTTTCTTTTAGATGGACTCTTTCAGATTATGGTACTAGTGATAGCTCCAGCAGCTTTTAGGTCTAAAGCTGATGGCTAAAGGAATTAATAATTCTGGACCCTGTCCATTGGCCTGAACCATGCCCCAAGGAAGTCATGGCATCTGGCCTAGTACTTTTCTCAGCCTGCCAAGCTAAGTAGAGTTCATGGAAATCCTTTCTTTGTAGCTACGATTCATTAAAAGTTTGTATGGTACTTCATAGCTTATTCAATGCTTCCAAATGTGCTGTCTCACTTTAGACCTTAATATTCTATCAGATTGGCAAAGAACCCATTAACTTATTTTATAGATCAGTAATGCAAAACCAAGAGAGGTGAGGCATCTAGCCCATGGTCACACAGCTCAAAATGACATCTAAAAGTCAAATTCAAGTTTTCAGATTCTAAGTCTGATGCTCTTTCTACCTCTTTGTCACAAGCCTCTACAGAACTTTCCTCTCTCTTGGGCCTAACATCATCAAGAACCTCCTAAGCCTTAGTTATCACTCAAATGCTCCCTGGATCCATCTCCAAGGGGCTGAGTATAAGTCTCTCAACCATATATCTACACTGGTTTAGAGGTTGTTCCTTCATTGTTTGGTTTTATTCCACCTGACTGCCAGGATAATCTCATCTTTATAGGACTGACATTCAAACCATTGCTTGAGAATGTTTATGTCCCACATACCAGCTCAACAAAGGGTTATCACTCTCAAGAAATCTCTCAAAAATAAGGTAAACAAGATGTCCCAATCATGATGTCATTTGACTTTTTTCCCAAGTTCCCTCAGTACAGACTCAATATATTATAATGCCCATGGGGACAGAAATGGAGGATGTATATGGGAAAAATCATGAACTTCCCTTCAACAATGTTGATTTAACTTCTGTCTCTGCTGAGTGTCTAGACCACTAACAATAGAAACCCATGCTATGTCCCCAAGGCCTGTTTTTCAACAGATACTATGCAACCACCTGGTAGCAGATCAGTTGCTTTGGATGCCCTTCACTGTAGATGAGGAAGCCACTTGTTCTCACTCTAAATACTTATTCTAGCCGGGCGTGGTGGCGCACGCTTGTAATCCCAGCATTCGGGAGGCTGAGACCGGAGGATCCGAGTTCGCGGCCAGCCTCAGCTACCTAGTGAGGCACTCTGCAACTTAGTGAGACTCGGTTTCAAAATAAGGAATAAAAACTAGGGCTGGGGGTATAGCTCAGAGGTAGAATGCCCCTGAGTTCAATCCCCAGTACCACAAAAAGAAAAACAAAAAAACAAAAACTTATTCTGACAATGGATTCTCTTTTCCAGCCTTCAATGTTTCTGTCAGCACCACCACCAATAGACTTAATGAATGTAATTTTTACTGCCAAGGTATTTCTCACAAGAAACTCATTTTACAGAGAAAGAAGGAAGATGATGGGCTAATACCTGCAGGAATCATAGATCTTACTTCAGGCTTCATGATCCAGGAGCAGATATTCTAGCAGAATCTTCAACAGTCTATGAAAAACTCAGGTACAGAGTCTCCAGAAATTGACACCCGAAGATTAGAGGTGTTATAATGTAGGCAATGGCATATGATCTGAACCAGTGACCAATAGACAGTGTTGTTTTGTCATAAATCAGTATTTTAGGGACCATCAGGTGTAAAACAAAGTGGTTTTTCTCAGTATTACATCTAATAGACCTCTCACAAAAACCTATGCTTCTAGAGGTTTCAGTGCTCAAGAGAAGTATGCCTCCTCGAGGGCACACAACAATGTTTTTGTTATCTAGAAGATGAGGTAGCCACCTGTTTAATATTGTCTGTTCATACCATTAGTCTAAAAGCCAAAGCAGGAGTATCGGGGCTTGAGGATGTGACACTGGGTTGCCACTATGAAGTGATCACAGGAACATAGAGGATCCTTTTAAGGCATCTCCTTCCACTGCCATTCCAGTAATAAGAATGAAACGTGAATATTTATTTAAATAACTTCATGTGAGCAGGACCACCAAAGACTGATATGTTAGAAATGTTATAGTTTGAACATGTTGCCTAAAAATTCATGTATTAGAAACTTAATTCTTAAATTTAGATGTTAATGATATTTGGAGGTGGGGCCTTTGAGAAGTGATTAGAGGTCATGAGAGTGGGGACCTCATGATGGGACTGGTTGCTTTACAGGGAAAGGAGGTGAGATTTGAGCTAGCATGCTGATTCTGTCTCCCATGTGATGCCATCTGTATGATGTAACAAGAAGTCCCTCACCAGATGCTGAACAATGCTTTAGCACTTCCTAGCCTCTATAACTGCGACTGTTCTCCAGTATTTTATCATAGCCATAGAAACCATACTAAATCTGCTTGATTGAGTGGACAGAAAACATTAACTGCGTATTAGAGAGAAAGTTGCAGAAAGACTGTAATACTCTCCCAGTTTCGTCCTTGCTATGATTTCTCTATCTTTCCTTCCCATTCCATGATTTTACATATAATGATTATTTTTATTATATAGTCTCTAGTTTACAGAATATCAACATGGAATTGTAATGGAACCAGAAGATGAATGCATGTCACTCAAAGGTTCTAGACTAGCTGTGTGTGGTGGTACACACCTGTAATACCAATACTTAGGAAGATGAGGCAGGCAGATCACAGGTTTGAGGCCAGCCTCAGCAACTTAGTGAGACTCTGTTTCAAAATAAAAAAAATAAAATAGGGCTGGGGGTATAGCTCAGAGTTAAAATGCCCCTGGGTTTAATCTTCAGTACCAAACAAACAAACAATAAAAATCAATGGTTCTGGACTTAAAATTGATTTAGAATTGGGTAATAGCATCAGGCCAGTTCCTTCAAGTCAGGGTCTGCCTTTTTCATAGTTGAAGCTGTGATATTTATGCCCAGTAGTAGTGTGAGTCGTATTTCCATTTCTGCTTTGCAATTTTAGTGTTATTTTTTCTGTACTGCCTCCAAGTTTGGTTCTCTGGCTTTCTCAGAGAATATACAAGCTTCCAAAGAGCTTCACATAAGTTATTTTCAAAAATTTATTTTCTCCTTAAGCGAGTCATATTTGAACTCACAATGCAGTGGTACCTTCTCTCGCTTGTCTGACTTCCTTGACCCTTATGGATAAAAGTCAGGCTTACACCTGTCTTTATCCTACCAATTATGACCCCCTCACTCACCTGTACTACCAGCAAAGTAAGAACAGAAGTTAGACAAAGAGGCAAAAGTGACTAGGAGTGAAGACCTTGCATACTCAAGTGCAAAACTACAGACTTAGAAAGCAAGGAAAGGAGGTTTGATTATGAGCTATTGTGGAGAAGGCTTTGTGGAGTGACTGCAACAGAAGGCAGATCTTTAGGGACAGTAGGTTTTGAGTCAAGCAAGATGGAGCATAACATCCAAATGGAAATGGATAGCTTGGTTATGCTTTTGACCTTAGGCAGTGATCCGAGATCACTACTGACCCTAGGCTCATTGCTTGTGGTGACCTCAATGGGTAAAGCTATACTCCTGATCCATGTTACTGAATCCAAATCACAGGATTCTGCACCAGATCTTTCCTCACTAGGATGTTAGCTCCATAAAAGCCAGAACCTTTTCTTTTTCATGTTAGCATCTCAAGCTACTTAATGTTTGATACATAGTATAGTCACAATAAATATTTGTTGACTGAATGGTTGAATAAATGAGTAGATGAATAAATGAATCATTTCCAACACCCTCTCATCATGGAAAGAGACAAAAATATGGCCTAACTTCACCAATTATTTCTTTTGCTGTTCTGTCTTTTCCAAAACTATTCTTCTACTTACCCACCCTTCAGGATTACCTTTATTCTGTAGGCTTTCAGTTTGCTACTGACAAGTTCTGTAGCTTCAGCTGAACCCTTAGTGTGCAACCAGCTCAAGAGACATTGAACATAGCTCTACATTCTAGGACAATTACACTCAGCTGAACTGAGGTATTAATTAGGACATAGACAGGAAGTGTTCCATTCAGAGATCTGCAGCTAAAGGAGCAGATTTCCTCTGAGTCAATGCCTGTTTCCAGGGATCACAAAAGAGATACATATAGTTCTGTTTAACAGAATCAGGCTTAATCTTATATTCAATAGACAATTTTACCTCCAAATTTTTTAGGGGGGGGGGACAACCATCCTGTTTAGCCAGCTTGCAAGTACTGTCAGATGTGATTCACTCTAACAGTGATGACCAGCCATCCATTTTTCTTCGGGCTGCCTACATTTACTTAGAAAATTATATTTAGGTACTTCCACTCATTCTGCTTCCAACACACACATACACACACACACACACACACACACACTCAACAGATCTCTTGCTCAGCAAGGTAGCTATTGTTGTAGCAAATTTGAGAACAGAAAGGATCTTATTAGTGACTAGCCCTGGGATTTCCAGTGATGCTTGAGAAAACCAGATTGCTGAGTGAGATTTTTAGACATGAAGAAATTAGAGAATACAGAAAAATATTTGGAGGCTGGAAAAGGGGGGGGGCAATAAATAGATGAGGTATAAGGAAAACAAACTGCCTACTTCGCAATTTTTTTAGGGTCATTACTGGTCCTTACCTCTTAAGTATTTGATGTAATGTGATTATAAATAGATTAAATTGCTTGGCTCTGCCACTTATTTGATGTGTGATATTGGGTAAGTTGCTTAAAATCTCTGTACTTAAGTTTCTTCTTCTTAAAAAGGGGATAATAGTACCTACCTTATTGGGTTCTTGTGAGGCTTAAAGAGGTTGACATATGTAAAAGCACTCATAACAGTGTCAAGGACATAGCAAGTCATCATCATCATAACTAAATAATAATATCTGATTATGATGATATTTACTATTATATTGTTATTAATCATCAGTTAAGAGTAGTTTAAATCATTCATTCCATTTCCCTCTACTCCCCAGAGTTATGGGCCTCGGGAAACAACTTTTCTGTACTGATTTACTTCCTTGCATGGGCAGACAAGTGCTGGGAATCTGAATTATCTAAAATTAGAGAAGAGCTCAGGACTACAAGTCTATGTAAGGACTACAGACTCTGTAAGTACCAGGGAACAGGAGCCACAAATAGGTCTCTAGTATTAGATAAGGGTTTCATAAACTATATTCTTAGGTACCTGTCTCAATGTATCTGTTAAAAATTATCTTGAACATGACAAATTAGAATTCTGGGGGTGGAACCCAGGAATCTGCATCTTCAAAAATGCCAGGTTGGGTTGCCAAATTTAGAAAATAAAAATGCAAGATGTCCAATTAAATTTGATATTCAGATGAACAACAAAAATTTTTATTACAAATATGTTTCAAATATTTAACATGTGATAAACCAATACCCATACTAGAAATTATTTTTTTATTATATGAAGCTCAAATGAAGTGGGATGTCCTGTATTTTATCTGACACTGTATACCTGATTCTAATATTCTCTGAAGTGAGAGAATCATACCTTTAGAAATATTTAGGCTCTAAGAACTTGTGTCAGAGAAACTGGAGACAGTTATTGCAACAGGGTGTGAGGAGAGGGCTTGGTCGAGAAAAAATGAACTACCTAGTTCACAAGTCCTGGAGTAGAATTGGGTCAGGAAATGAGGAAGAGGAAGGTGATTTTCAGTTACCTAACCTGGACGCTAATTTAGCCTTCAGTCTGAATATTTCCTAGTTCTCAATTGATGGAAAGAAACTTTCATGTTATAGGGCCTCACCTATTTATTCATAAGAGTGAAATGTGAGTGATTTTTTTCAAAAAGTATCTCATGAGTTAGAAATTGGAAATACTAACCCCTGCACCTATTTTTGAAAGCCACTATCATACAGCTTTGTCCTACAAGTAAAACAGAGTCACATCATTATAAAATATGCCTGTTTTCTCTACCCTGACTCAGTAGACATGTTTCTTCACTACACCCAGCCAGCCTTGTCCACCCCTTTTCTCTCTATTTATATATGCTTTTGTCAGTTTTCCTACACTGTGACTGAAGTACAAAAAATGAATAACTTGTAGGGGGAAAGATTTATTGGAGCTCATTGTTTCTGTCCATAGGGCCTGCTCCAAAGCATAACTGGTGGTGGTGGTGGCAGAGTGCATGGAAAGATGCTGCTGTCACATCATGAAGGCCAGAAGCAGAAAACAGACAAAAGGAAGGAATAAGGGACATATATAGTGCCCTAGGCCACACTTTCAATGACCTACCTCCTCCAACAACACTGTACCTGCCTACTTTACTACCTAATAAATCCATTTCAATTATTAATCCATCAATGGCTTGTTCCAATGATGAGATTAGAGCCCTCACAATTCAATTATATCACCTCTGAACATTTTTTCATTGCCAATACATGAGCTTTTCTAGAGCACATTCTATATTCAAACCATGACAGTACAAAAATCAAGCAACTCTATAACACCTGCAGCCCTGTGGCCATTCCTTTTCATAATGGCTTTTGCCAAGGCCTTGGATTCAGTATGCGTTAACATGCAAACATTTACCAGCTTGAGGAGATTGGACAGAGAGCTGGGTCAATTTCCACTTTTACAATTATGTCAAGTGCAGGATGTATTCACAGGTCTTGTTTTCCAGAGCCACACACTCTCTATTGTATGGCACTGTTATCAGGCCAGCACAGCCAGGCTCTGCCTCCTGCTTCCTGACTTATCACATTTTCATTATGACCCAAATGTCAGCACAGAAGAATCTGCTTTCTGATGGATTAAGAAACTGCTTATTATGATGAGACTTTAATTCTCAGTCCTGGAAGGATGAAATTAACTCTTTTTCATGGGAAGGCCTGACAGAACACTGGTACCAATGGTTCAATTTGATTGCTGTTTCCCACTGATTGTGCTGCAAACCAATCTCAGGTGTGATGGCAAAGGAATGTTCTCTGGCCAAGAAGGAAAGCCTGTCTTAGTTGCTATTCCTCCTCTACTCACTGAAGCCCTTTGAAGAATGGACCAGAGTCCAAGGCATTACTTCATGATCTAGTGATATTCCAGACATCTCAGAGAGTAATTGACATCTGGTAGGAGAGACTAGAGGCTATATAATAATATCCATACAGATAAAGCATATTACATAGACAGCACCTACCGTAGGGCCTCATTTAGAGGAGGGAATGACAACAAAAGAGCATAAAAAAGGGCATAAAATAGAGAATTAGAAACTGCTTTTGCTCAAAGCACCGACTCCTCACTTTGACCTGCAGATTCCCAATGAATGGCTAAAAAGCAGAATAAAACTTGGCATCTCTATCTGTCTTCAGATTCCTGCTCAACTCTGCATGTAGGTGTGTTAATATATTTAAAGAATATTCATCTTAAAAATACAAGGTTTATTAGCACCAAATTTACTTAATTCATCTTGCCCGCCTTTAAGGGCACCAAGATAAGAATAACTAGGGTATTTTCAAGACTTACAGAAATACTCAACTGCCAGGCCCCTAGAGCAGTGCCTAGATGTCTCTAGTCATTGCCCTAAACCTGCAGTCACCTTAGATTCCAGGAACAGCAGAGCCTCACAGACAGATCACCTTATGATGACCCCTAGATTGAAACAATTTCCCCATGACAGAAACTGAGGCTGCCTCCCTAAGCAGGAGCAATCATTTCAAAGGGAACCAAAATACTCTTTTCTAAAATCACATACCAGACAGATAAGCATCCTGCATCCTGTGTAGCAAATGGAGATTGCCTCTTCAAGCAGTAAGGATTTCTTTAGAGCTATCTTGCAGAATCAGAACTGAGATAATCTTCAACTAGACCACAATCTGACCATGACTGGGTTTGTTTTTTGTTATTTTTGTTTGCTTTTTGGTACTGGGGATTTAACCAGACATTCTACCTCTGAGCTACACCCCCAGTCCTTTTTTTATTTTGAAACAGGGTATCGCTAAGTTGCTGAAGGTTTCACTAAGTTGCTGAGGCTATCCTTGAACCTGTGCTCTTACTGTCTCAACCTCCCAAGTACTGGGATTGCAGGTATGTGACATCACTCCCAGCTAACCATGACTGTTTAGTTACACATACTTCTCACCTCCTTCCTTGATTCTTACTCTACTTAAAGCCAAAACTCATGTTAATACCCCAAAGACAGGGCTGAGATGCTTGATCTCACTTTAATCGATATGGCCATATTGAAAGGTAAAGTTCCTTTACTGATTTTCACCATTACTTTTTCCATTTGATTTCAGGGGCAAGTGGCTGAACCTCATTTTTCAGGGCCTGCAGAGTCAGACCCCTAGCCTAAGACTTTAGAAATAGGCAGAGTACAGATTTGGCCAGTGTTGGGCCCTATTATCAAGAGTCATTCAAAATTCAAACCACTGATGTGACCTGCCATTGAAAAGATTTGTTTTAAATGGTAAGACATTAGTGAAGATAAAGTGAAAGGAAAATACCTGACCTCTTGCTTGATTCCACATCTGCATTTACGGCATTCTCCCCTCTTTCTTCCTATGCTTATGAAATCCTATCCACACTTTAAGGCAGAGTTCCACAGGTCTCTTTGATGTTGAAATTCATGTCTTGTTTCTGGTCTCAATACACATAAGGCCTACCTTGAGGGAACTGTAAAACATTGGGCCTTTGATGATAGCAATCATCTTGAAGCATTCTTTATAATACTCTAAGCACCTAGAATAGTTTTAGGCTTACTATAGTGGCTTAATAAATATTAGTGGATTGCTTGATTTGTGAATAGAAAACTAATTTCACAGAATTGATGGAGATGATCTGTCTTGTGTGGAAACAGCTTTAATTTGGCTTCATTCAATACAAAGAAACCTAGCCTTCTCATGCCAAATAGGCTTGTTACCCTTTGGGGATTGTTTCTCATTGCCTGTTGGAATAGCAAATCTTCTATGATTAAAGAATAGGAAGTATATCTACCCCTGGTGCAGGAAGTTGGAATGAATGAAATAAAACTCAGTAAGATTGTTTATGGCTCATGTTTTATTTTTAATCAAGAAAAAAAGTACTAGAAACTATGGGAGAAATTTTAGATTCCATATTCTTTGATCGCTAGACAACAGTACCAGAAATCTGGTTTATTTCAGAAAATAGTCAAAGGCCACATGAATATGAAATACTAAAGGATAGCAGAAAAAGTAATGAGAGTACTACATGCTCAGAGATCAACTAATTAGGCGTAGAGACAAAGAATCCTGTGAGAGAAGTAGAGCCCAGAGGATAAAACTTGTGGAGAGAAGGATGGAAAATGCAGACATATTTCAAAACCCTAGACATCTGGGGATGGAATGAATTGAATTATCATGCTATTTACCTACAGAGGAAATTTCTAGATGAAAGAAATAAGAAGTTTTAAGAGACACTAAGCAAAAACTACCCTGATATTTGGATTTTTCAGGAAGAGAAGCCAGAACTCTCCACTTGCCCAACATAGGACAATTGTGGTAGGGAGCATTCTAAGATTTTGCCACCTCTCTAATGATCTCTGCCTTCCAACATTCACATCCTTGTGTAATCCTCTCTCCTTGTATAGTCAACTCCCCTAGTTTGTGGCCTAGAACTAGTGACTTTCTTCTATCTAATAGAAAACAACAAAAACAAAAGGATGTCATGATATTTGGTTGTGGAAGATTGCTTCCATTATTTCTATAAACTTTCTATCACTGCCATCTTTTGCTCATGTTGATCACATCAGATTCCATAATATTAACTACTCGATGTAGAGGTCCATATGGCAAGGAACTGAGGGCATCCCCTGCACGATAGCCAGTGAAGAACTGTAGCCTTCACTCCAATGGAGCCCAAGGAGCTGAATGCCACCAATAGCATTGAATAAGCTTGAGAGTGCATCCTGTCCCAGTAGAATCTACATTAACAACAGCACTGAGTAAGCTTGAGAGTGCATCCTGTCTCAGTAGAAGCTGGAGGTGACTGTGATCCTGGCCATTACCTTGTTTGCAGACTTATGAGGAAAATGAGCCAGAGAAACAATCTAGGCCATCTACAAATTTCTGACCCAGCTGCACTGTGCAATGACAATTGTATGATGTTGTAAACCACTAACACTTGTGATACTTTATTATGCATGTTAGACAATTGATATAATAGGATAAGCAGTCTCTGGGTTCATGTCTGACAAGGGTAAAGGCAATGTGCATTGTATAACATTTTGAGAATGCAAATTGCATCAAATATTATATTAGTGTAGATCATTACAAGGGGCAACAGGAGAGGGTCTATTTTAGAAACAAAATCTTAGACAATCCCCTGGTCCTATTATGGCCCAGGACACATAATTGAGACAGTATC
Organism: Graphiurus murinus; assembly: GCA_004027655.1. Classification (NCBI taxonomy): domain Eukaryota; kingdom Metazoa; phylum Chordata; class Mammalia; order Rodentia; family Gliridae; genus Graphiurus; species Graphiurus murinus. The sequence goes on from PVLC010000588.1 coordinate 24,300, forward strand.
AAGGACAGAAATTTTCAGCTGAGAACCAGAGGTCAGAAACTCAAAAGAAATGGAAGCCTGGGTGAGTTTCATGTTCTGGTCAGCTGAGGCATCTAGCTATATCAGAGACCCGAGGGGACAGAAATCTCCTCCTAACCTCCTTTTCAGGTCTTCACTTGACAGTGAAAACTTGGCTGGGAAGGGGGAAATGAAAGGTGATTATTACATTTATACCTTCCAAGATGTGCTGTGTGAATGATAAAGGAAGTAAGTCAATCTGGAGGTGAATGCAGACTATTAACTTAAGCAGGATACTGAGGAAGATAAAGCACCTGAAAATAGATGTAAACTTGTTCATTGTTTTCTGGGAGTAGGATTGGGATGGGGGGACCTAGGGCATGATAAAGGTCAGTTCACTTCCATTCCCTGTGCTCCAGCTACCCTCAGCCCTGAGCTTTCTAGTCTGTCAAAATGGAGGTGGGGTGGGATAGAAGATACAAGTGAAACTTGAACTCTAAAGGATGCATTCCCATCTTATTTTTTATTTCCAATTATTCTGGAGTAAAGATGTCCTAGTGCTTTATGCACATCATTAGAGACCCTGGCACAACACTAGTTCTGTCAAGATCCTCTCATCTGTGCCCTTCACCATGCCAGGAAAAGAGTTGTCCAATATATTTCATTTTTTGAACCTCACAATGACCCTACGATATGAATAAAACAGATATTGTCATTTCTAATTTATGGGTGAAAAACTGATACTCAAAGAAGTTAATCAACTGGTATAAAGGTATTCAGTTTATTAGTGGCAGAGCTGGTGGATAAACTAGGTTTGGGGGTTTCTAATACAATACCCTCAAAAAATTATTCCATGTTGCTTTAGAAGTACTTAGAGAAGAAAGTGTTAGAAATGTTAGTGCTTACTATTTTATTATTCTACTGGCCCTTTCTTTTATTATACTTCAATATGATATAAAATGCATGCACACAGCTCTTGATGTTTTCCCTCTGCACCCTACCCCCTTCCCCCTCCTCCCTCCCTATACATGTTAGTGAGGTTAGTAGTAATAACTTCATATATGGAAATTGTATTATTTGAACTATTCCTCCTCCTCACTTCTCTCCCATGATCCCCTTCCACTCTTCTACTGGTATCTCTCCACATTTATCCGAAGTCCTTTAGGTTTCTTGTTTTCTCTCAAGCTTCCACATGTGAGAGAAATCATACAACCCTTGACTTTTTGAGACTGGTGATCTTACTTAGCAGCATATTCTCTAGCTTCATATATTTTCCTGAAAACCACAAAATGTTGTTCTTCATTGTGGCTAAGAAGAATTCCATTGTGTGTATACAGCACATTTTTGTTATCCATTAATCTGTTGATAGACACCTGCATTGGTTCCATAATTTGGCTATTGTGAATTGTACTGCTGTAAACATGGGTATATATTTATCACTATAGTATTCTGTCTAATTCTTTTGGAAAAATACTGTGGAGTGGTATAGCTGAGTTGTAAGGTGGTTCCATTCCTAGCCTTTTCAAAAATAAAAAGGTTGTTTTCCCTTTATGGCTTAGGTAATAACAGAAATGGTTTCATGTATACAATAAAAACAAACCCTAAATGCAAATCTTCTTTTGTAGTGGAAGACTTTCAGAGATCTTTTCACCACATCTGTCTTTGGAAAGCATTTTCCAAATGGTAATCTATAGTGTATCCAAAGTATTTATCCAAGGAAATGTGCCATGTTTGTATAATTGGGGCATGATGGATCTAACAAAAATAAGCAAGTTTTATAACTACAAGATTTCTCAGTTTAGTGATTGACTTAGATGTGTTCATGGAAAGTACATCAAAAACACATCTAAGTCAATCACTAAACTCACCTTGAGAAGGAGGGAGGAGGAAGGAGTAGGGTGAGAATTGGGGAAGGGTTAAATGAGAAATGTGTGCATGGATGTCTTTACCTATACTAGCTTGTACCTAACAAAGATGTGTGATTACAATGCACCAAATAAGGGAAAGATTAAAAAAAAAAAAAGATTTGTTAAACTTACACCTGGGATTTTGGACCTACGTAATGCAGAGCCCATTTCTATTAACCTGGCAGAAAGAGCTAAGACATTTGTAGATCGGCTCCAAGCCTTGGTCACTACCTGGCCCTCATTTACCTCCTTGCTAGGAGGAGTTATCGTAGCAACAGCAATAGTCATTCTAGGTTTATGCATTCTACCACTCGTTTTTCGCCTTGTGATCAATGCCTCTGTTAGTATTTGAGCAGATTTACATGGAATAAAAATGCAAGCACTGCCTTGCACAGGGCCTGGTAGCCAATGATGGGTTTGATTTTCTCAGGGCAATATCAACTTAAGACAGGGCTCGTTGAATGACTCATCGAGACCCCATGATGGGTAAGATTAAGCACCTGGTAGGAAACGACCTAAGACAGGCACAGTCCTTCATGCATTTTAAAATAAAAATTGGGGAGTTGTGGGAGCCCAGCTGGGCCCTTTCCCCCCTGGCAGTTGCTATCTGCATACATGAGCAATTATACTGACTCTTCTGCTATGGCTACATTGGCATCTCAAAGTCTGGAGATTGCCCCTACGATGCGTAGATGAAAGACCCTCCTACTTCTTAGAAAGTAAATATATGATCCTAAAGGAGTATGGTCTTATGACTCTAGAAAGTTTGCTTTACCAGGCTATGTTAAGAATGTGGGCTATACGTGTAAAACGAAGAAGTGGTGCTATTTGTGATCTGACAATGATTGATATGTCATAAATGTCTATGTAACCCTGCTGTACTCAAGAAATGTATAAAAAAAAATCTGTGCTGAAAAAAAAAGATTTCTCAGAGCGTTAATAAAACTGTACGAAAGTTAATCTACAAGAGCAAATTTAAAATATGCATCTTTACCAATTTTATTTTACAAAGGAATCCATTTTTCTGAGTATCTTGTGGTACTAGAGTTCATGAGAACATAGTTTGGGAAATGTTGGTATATAAACAATATATAATGTATTTTATGAGTTTATTATATTAACACATATATCTTTGGTTCTGAAAATCACGAAGGAAAAATATTGTACCAAACATATCTAGATGTCTTCTAGGTTGTGACTTGCTGGAACTGATGGAAGAAATTGCACTTTGGAACTCTGTTGTAAATGTTTACTTTACTTCAAAGCACAAGAAATAGCCTTCCTCTCCTATTATAGATGCATAAGAAAGAAGTGAATGTGCTATATACAGCAGTTGCCTTAGAGTATTAAAGCTTAATTCTATAAGGTTTGATAAAGGTTACTAGTAGACAAACAATTTGTGAAAAACAGAAAAAGTCTCTGAACTATAACAAATGTAAACTGTAGATGGTTCAATAGTCCCCCTTCATTCTCCCCTTCTCCCATTAAAAATTTATAGTGGCCGGGAGTGTTGCTGCACACTTGTAATCCCAGTACTTGGGAGGCTGAAACCGGAGGATCTGGGTTCGTGGCCAGCCTTAGCTACTTAATGAGGACCTCCACAACTGAGTGAGACCCTGTTTCAAAATAAAGAATAAGAAATAGGGTTGGGGGTGTAGCTCGGAGGTAGAATGCCCCTGGGTTCCATCCCCAGTACCGAAAAAAAAAACTTAGTAAATAAATCACTATTGAGATTTGGGGGTTAATTTTTTATCAGAGTGCAACTTAGTCTATTCTGAGGAAAGCAGTCATCTTAAGCCATTTGAACTTGATTTGAACATAAAGCTACTGAAGAGTTTTGGCAGACTGAGTGACAGGATCATTCATTTATCAAAGATCACT